>JAHZMY010003704.1:0-29149 GCA_027743915.1 Seira sanloemensis
GCCCTATAAATTTCAGAATATATGTAGTTTTTCACGCGCTTTCGCCTGGTAGCAAAATTATGTCATTTGGCGATGTCATGGTTGACCCCCACGCATTGTAAGTACGATTTTTAAACATGAAACCTCCATGTTCACAACAAAGAAATTATGTGTTATGAAAGGTGGTAAACATGTTGTATATTAATTACTTACAAAAGGCATTTAAAAATAGCATGACAAATCCATTGTTATGCTTGTGAAGGGCACACGTAAATATAAACAATAAATGATATAGTGAATAGTGACTAATAACATCTCTAAAAGAATCCTCTTTAAAACGACCAGACGAAGCGGGTAAATATTTACTACAGTATAAAAATAGTCCCAATCGTTCATTTCAGGAAATTATTCGTAAATACGGTTTAAATCGAATTAAAGTATTTCAGCGAGCAATGAGCACTGTGCTTGTTGAGTCGCCAACGTTTTGGAGGATTTGTGGAATCAAGGCCAGATTGTCGGATGTGGGGGATATCATGTAAATAATTTCGCCGTCACCACGTATGCTCTGAGATAAGGGTACAACGTCCGCTGCTGAGGTGGATTGGATGAGGGACGGGATCACGCTGGCGGTGGTAGCGTCGTCTGCATTATTAGAGGCTCCCTGGATGGTTAAATTCGTGCTCCCATTCCCATCTGGAGGTTTCAGAATCATATTGAGGTCACCAAGAAGCACACTCTCCGTCGACTGGTGGAGTCCAACATCGACATCCTCATGGCTTTTGACAAGCCTACTGATTGGAACGGCACTTGCTTCCGTCGAGTTGGTCGAATAGATGGTGCTCGGAGACGTTCCGACGTTGCTAGTTATCAGTCTAATTGCCGAAGCTAATCCTAGTTCTGAGGAAGACTCGCTTATTCCGACTTGAACAGGGTTCGAAGGCATAACTGTCACAGATGAGATTCTTGACATATCCACGAGGTCTGCATTTAGTGTCGTCGTGGTGTTGTGGTTCGGATATTGAATTTTAGTTACACTTTGCAGTTTTAGCGGATTGGGTGACGTTGTGCCCCCTGAAGACACACTTTTCCTAAGACAAGACAAAAACATTGGTTGTTCACAATTTTTTGTATGTGAGTCCACTTAATCCATACCTGGTTTTGTGCTTACCTTATGATATTCACTTTGGTGATGTCACGAAGCTCATTAACGTGAGTCAGCACGGGTGTCTCGGGTCTTTTCTTGGGGACCAACACTCTTTCCTCTTTCCTAACCCTTTTCCTCACTTTTGGAACAGAAGTGGTGGCAGGATCCTTCCTCTTCCTTGCGTAGATATGGTCACGGAGGTGGGGTCTGTTGAAATAAGTCAAGCAAATAGCAATCCTTAGCCTTCAAACTAATCCATTCTTTGTAAAAATCAACCGGTTAATCATGGGGACTTGCGGTATTGCAGGCTCTTCTCGTAATTCTTCCAGTATACTCCCTTCCGGCCTCAGCGTCAACAACGTGCCTGCATTCAGCACTTTCCATGTGACTGGATCGATGAAGAGCGGAGGCTGAGCGCCTCCATCGCTTTGATATATGAGCTGCGGAAACTGAGTCACTGGCATCATTTGATTGTCAATGTCGACGGACATAATCTGATCACCTCCTGCATGAAGGACATTGTCAACAAATCCGTTCACGAAAACAATTGAATTTTGAGGCTCCATTTGAGGGTGCGAGAGATTTCTTTAGAATGTGAGCGGCGATGGAATCTGCGAATCCATTATTGTCTCAATATGTCTTTTTTGAAAAGGCTAAGCGTTCAAAACTGATAAATTATGACGCTCTGACTTTGCATTCGCTGTTTACCTAAGTAGCACATGCTTACACATATGTTGTATTAAGAATAATTAAGTTAACTCATAATTGAAATTCGAAAGAAGTGAGCTTCATAATATTTATTATTACAATGTCTGTTTCCAGTGGTACTCAAAGCACGTGTGGAAGATTGTATACTTGCTCCTCTCGGACCCTTGGGGTATTCGTCTTAGGTAGTTTAAAGGGATCTTTTCAGGCAGTTCTGTGCATATGCCTACTACACTTGCCGGAAAGTATGTATGGTTTGTAAATTGTAAAAATAATATCGATGGTTTTTATGCACAATAAAATATTTTGTGCTTTGAAAAGAATGAGGTAAACTCGAATGGCTTTATGACAAACAATACTGTTTTACTCCTTGTACATGTAGATGAGAGATTGTGAATATCAACATGTACGTACAACACTATAAAACTAATATACCACTTTGCATCTCTCTTGGAAGGTACGATACGGGACTTCTTTGATTCCATATATATTGACGTCATTGGAAACGGAAAATTTGTCTTCCAAAGAGGCCCAGTTTCCAATTTCAATTTGAAAATATTGTATAATATGAAATTGGAGTATAAAATCAATATATTGGAATTATTAAATAAAGAACGGTAAATTTTAAGCTGGCTCGAACAGAAAGTTTTCCAAGGAAAATCCACATACTTAATTTTTACGAAATGATATTGTGTTCTTATGCCAAGCGCAATACTGTCACCAAAGTATGTTTCGATATTTCGATGATGACAATCCGCTTCCATTTTCATTGTTATTGAGATTTCTACACAATATGTTAATTGATTTTTTCTAGTTTTGTTTGCCTCCCAACAGTGTTCAATAGTTCAAAATCGTAGATGTCAAGGGTCGTTCCTCTCCCACTGTGTAGCATACATGTATGTATCCCCTACCGAGTGTGTGCGAGAAGTGTACTTTAACTAAGGGACAGATACATGAAGACACAAAATACTACTCTCACATACAAAGTTGGTATTTGTTCTCTCTATAATATCTACATATTCCCCATTGCAAGATACTGATTCGAATGTAAAGAGTTGAGTAAGAATTCGCATCTCTTCAATATTCAGCCTTTGCTATAGCAACTCCAGAAACGAACAAACTGCAGCATTCAGTTGAGAGCTAGGAGACTCCGGAGTCACTCATGTTATACCCATACGAAATATTCTTTAGCCCAAGTCAGAAAGACAAACTGTACAGCACTTTGTCCAATCCAAGGAAAACAGAGTAATAAAAATTCTTCTTGTTGTACACCCTTCTTCGGTCGTTTCATCTTTTTACCCGTTCCATTTCTCCGATCAACAACGACCCATACACTTCGAGAGTGAAAGAAGCTCTAGACAACTACCAAGCTAGGAAAAGGCAGTCCAAGTTGGAAGTAAATACGAGAGATATGTCATCATGGTGTACATAAACAAGGGACGCAGTTAAAAAGAGATAATTGGGAATTAGCGAAACAGCAAAGCCATCGACCCGATAACAAACAGTTCTTGGAGAGAGTGTAAAAAGCCTTTTGTGCAATTGTACGCCGTCGAAGATGTTTAACCATTAACGAGCAGGCCAGCCGCAACCCAAACAAACCACTAGCGTAGAAAAATATTGGCTGCCTCTCATTCCATTGATTTTCCTCTTGTAGCAACAGGCGACAAAGGTAGGTAGTTGTTCCCATCTCGAATAAATTTGACCAAAAATCACTGGAACATTTTTTCTGTGGCCATTCCAATTTGTTTCCAAGAATCCAGCTCCTTGCTCTATAATAAGCTTCTTTCAAGTGCAATATTGGATTTGCTCCACTTCTCGTTGTTGAAACCAAGACTGTCCGAATTGAGGTTTCTTTTCTTCAAATGTAGAAATCGTTTTGAACTATTTTTACCAATTAATAGTTTTTTACTACTCATCTTCGTACTGCTTTGTCCAGCAAAGATAAATAGGTGTATACGCGATTCTTTTGCTTGTGGTGCAAATTACAATAGTGGGAAGATGGTGTTGCCGAGAAATGATAATATTTCGTAACCAATACATCAGTAAAATGATCTGATGGTGTGTGATCGATGTGCCCAAAATCTATTATTAAATGTTTTCAAGGGAGGAGATGAGTGCTTGTGACGAAATTTGTTTTAGCCTTGAGCACAGCAGTGTATGGATAGTTGGTGGAAAACAATTGCTACAGGTCTCGAGTATGAATGATTGCCTGCGAGGTTGAAGATATGAATTTTAAATTTAATAATAGTCCGTTCGTGGTTGCTTACTTTCGTTTCCAGTGTTGAGTTTCTTAAAATAAAAACTTCAGCAGTTTGTCGTCTCGCAGAACACGGCCCAATTTTCATGCCTTTGATGTCTACCTTTTAACTACCTTACTGCTTTTAACCGATCATCTTTCATTCTCAGGTACGGATTTCCAAATTGTTCCCTGCGCCACGTATTTTTTATGATTGGCTGATTTCGAATGTTTATAAAGCGAATCATAATAATTGAAAACTATGGATTTCAGAGAGTATTAGTGGCTAACCGTGCCGACTACGGATGACGATGGGTGTTTTCTTTGATGACTCATCATCGAGTTTAATGCGCTCATAAGTAATAATACTATGCACGATGTAGGCCTGACTTGCTCACAAAATATTTGAATTGAGGCTAAATCATAATTCCTTTACAAGAGGATTTTTACGAGAATACGTATAGTAAGTAGCTCACACCAGGAATGTAAAAGTCGAGTCATAGTTTTATGACACTTTTATACCGTTAGTCTTTTTTGTCATTTTTGGCATTCGGTTCAGGTACCTAACAGCATTAGCATTTTAAAACGAATTATTATGTACATTTGGGTACGTGCTGTAGCAATGTATGTGTGTGTGTTATTGTAGATGAATCTGGCTTATGTCATACTTCGTACAAATAATTGTTTTCGAAGGAGATACGTATGTACAAAGAAGAAAGTAAAAACAAGATGGCGAAAAACAATTTTTTGGGAGTGCAAGTTCCTGGCTCCGGTGTCATTATACTGTCACGATCCCATTATTACATTCACATTCAAGTTGACGAAGTCGAGCTTACAAACTTCTGAAAGCTCTTTTTTGCTACATTTAAATATGTATTTTTTGCACTTGATGTGATTTTGCAATGAATTCATTCTACATTGATCCTTACATAGGCAAAATGGCTGGTCATCCCAACCCAAATAATTCTCCTCATTTAAAAATTCTTTTCTCGTATGTTTTTGTTACTGCATGTTATGACTTTGTAAAAAAATGACTTGTTTGACGCCTCGATTCTGGTGGTTTTGGCAGAAAAAAGCTTGCGAATGTACAAAATTACTGCATCCCGCACAAGGTGCATACCATTACATTTTGAGATTCTTTGTGCATAATAATCGTATGCCTCAAAAATCTAATGGCGTTGTGGACGACAAAAAATTTTGCGATAAAAAAAGTGGCGTCTCGCTTCAGAGATTTCATTTCCGCACGCAAGGTTAAATACATGATGTGATGTCGATTGTCATAAGAGTCTGCTTGATCCTAGTATTCACTGTTTGCTTTTACACGAGATGATTTCGATATGGCAGAGTTGGACTTGAAAATTCACTATTGTTAAATAAAAATCATTAGCTAAATTATTTAGAATAGGTTACATATTAATAGGAATGGAGTTGTAAGGACTGGGTAGGTGTCATTCAAATATTATCCACGTTGACGCTCCCATTCCTGAGTTCACTATCAGTTTATGAATCATAATAATGGTATTCAAAGTCGATGCATATTAAATGGAGCTGCATACAACATTTAAAATAGGTACGTTATTAGCCACACACAGCCAATCAGCACAATCAGACAGATTCGAGTTCTTCTAAATTCCCAAAAAAAAACAAGCAATTAGTTAAACTTGGAGTTTTCAAGTGTTCGTTGCTCTTCCCACGCTTGGCTTGCAGTTTACTTTCATTGTTCACGTCTCGAAGCCACCAATTTTGATAGTCGTAATAATACTCGCTCCTCTACCATTACTTCATTTCATTTTTCAAAAGGCAAATTGTTTGAAATCGAAAAATTTCTCACGCCATTTTAATACATGTGTACAGAAGAAGTGTGTTTTTTTGTCTATAAGATGTTGTGGTACCATGACGAATTTAAATTCAGCATAAATGTTGCATTGCACATCAGGCTACTTTTCACGTGCTTTAAAATATGTAGATTTTCTGAATTCTCAATCCTACGCTACACCGTTGATAGAACTCCACGAGTATTTAATGAGCATCTCCCATCACCATATCATATAATCATTTCAGTTCAGGTGCTGACTAATTCACAGGGACGCCATTGCAATGCTAATATAAGTTTACAAAAAAAGAAAAAATATATCTTGTTTTTGGGCATTTCAAATTTTTCAACAATAATAAATGGCGATGCTGGGACCGTGAAACGGAAAAATTAAAGCTTTTAGCATTAATTCGATGCATATTTCTTTCCAAATTCCTGCTATGTGCACTTCTTGTTGTAGAAATCATGCTTCCAAAATATTCTTATTCATGCTGTGAAGTAGTCACCAAATCATAAATCTCTAATTTAGGCTCACAGACCAATATTTTTTTATTCTACAAAAAATGTGCATTGCTTGCTGCAATCATGCTCATAAGTTTCAGATAAAAAAAATTCTTGCTAAGAATCATAGATTCCCTGTGACAATCTGTGTTTTTGGTAGTCACTCAAATAAATAGAGATGTCGTCATCGCATCGTCTCAACAACACAAGACCAGGACCAGGAAGCAGTTTCTCTTTTATGTAATTAATTAATCAAGATGGGGAAGGTTAAGGCTGTCTACAAGAGACTCTCTTTGACGTGAGAACTTCTCAACGGCTCAATGATCCTCGTCTCAAAAGGCTCGATGCGCATGAGAGAAGCGAGCACTCAAATTAGCACTAACTAACTTCTATAACTTTTTTATATAGCCCAATCATTTCCTCTTGTAAAGCATTAGCAATATCTGCACAGATGATGATAATCGTTTGTAAAACGTCGATCCCATGAATCATGAATCCTGATTGATGGAGCTTCTCTCTATCTTTCTTGGCGTTCTGATATGAATCTTCATGTAATCCTTATATTTACAATGTAGCAATGTTCCTTTATGCGTGCAAATGTTTGAAGCTTAAACAAAGGCTTGTCAAATTAAATACCACGTACATCTGTACAAACATCTTATAGGTACATGCTTGCTTACTTTGATGTGCTCAGTGGTACTTTAATGACAATGGCGTGCATTTTGGGGGAACTCACATTGTGTCAATTTTTCATTGACCTAGAAGACAATGGAAACTACGTTTGATAAGCAGTTAGTTAGTTATTGCTGGTTGTGCTGTATGGTTTCATCGCTGGACGATGCTCTGACTGACACAACTTAAACTACGTCTCGTTCGTGGTTTACAGTGAAACGCCCATAAAAGCTCAACTGATGCTTCGCGCTGCAATATTATTGTGGTTAGATTGGATGTTGGACGTGATGAATACTTGAGCTTCGTATATTTATGGTATTCTTCAAAACTCACAAACGTCTCTGTTAGTCAGAGTGGAGAGCTGATGTGAGAAAAAGAGGTACAAGGTATCCCCCTGCAATCTTTTCCCTTTCTACTGATAAAAAATAACTCGTCCAAGGAAGCATAAAAAAGTTGTGAAGTGAACTTGGATGATTATGTGTTCGCTAATGGTTTCCACTGTAGCGTATGACCCTCACACAGAAAGCAAAAAAAAAGGTTTTTACTGATGACGACTCCCTCTGCTATTTTTCATGTGCTTGTCGGCTGCCTATGAATAAATATTTGATGGTCTCATAAATCTCATCTTCTTTCTTACCTACACGAGTCAGTGAGACTGGCTGTAAGACTGATCTTTGTTCAACTGTTTTTGTGAGGAGGAAGTCGAGAAGAAGGAGCGAGAGAGAAGAGCTTTTCAGATTTAATTGACCGAAAAGAGAAGTGTTTGAGAGAGATTAAAGACTGCTCCGTTCTCTGCTCAGCGTAGATCAAAAAAAGGCTTCAATGGAGAGCTACATTATATACATATGTTTGGAGGCAAAGGTAACCAAAAGTCGAGTATGTGCCTCAGAAAATAAAAACTTTTGAAGTTTTGAAGTATTGTCTGTCCTACCCATGAGCCGTGAAGAAAGGAAGACATTAAAATGCTCAAGTTAGGAATACGGGGCAACTAGTAGTCGAAAAAGATACAATATGATAAGAGGACATCGTTCGTATTAGTTAAACTTATGTGAACATTATATATTTACATAGGAGGTAGCGGTCAAGGAATGTTTTTGCTAGTTCCAGTATAGTTGATGCCCCAATTAAAGTCGTCAATTATGGTCAAATAAGTCGCAGTAGATATGATAAGCAATCGTGTGTGAAAAAAATGAAGCCATAATATTACTGATCGTTGCATTAATGTATTTACAATTTATGTTTTTCTATTTTTAGATTTGTCGTAGGGAATTGGTGGCCGCGGACGGCGCTGGTTTTTGCAAGGGTCAGCGAAATTCGTGATAGGAGGATCAGGTAATAAAAGGCGTGCGTCAACAAGGTTCGTCCCATTAATCCCAGATCAATATATTTAATTTGGTCTCATTCTTTGGTTGCAGACAATTTTCAAGATGAGAGAACGTCAGCCACACATGGAGCGCATGATACAGCTCCCGAATCGGTATCGGAGGCCGAGGCTTAACTTTATCAGTCCGGTTGTTAAGTATACGATGTTCTTCTTCAATTTCATATTTTGGGTGAGAAAACTTTTTTAACTGCTTTTTAACCCAGTTCAATGCAATTTACGATTCCCATTTTTGATTTTTGTTTTTGTTAGCTTGTCGGCGGCGCACTCATTGGGATAGGATTATATGCCCTCGTTGACCAGTGGCAGTCTGGAGCTGGTGTTCGTGTAGAAGATTTATCAGATATTCTTTTCAACGTTGGCTTAATTATCGCCATTATTGGAGCCATAATCTTCTTCGTTAGTTTTGCTGGATGCATTGGAGCACTTCGAGAAAACACTGCACTGTTAAAATTAGTGAGTCAATGCAAATGTTCTCTATATTTTCCCCCTAAATATCGCCCTGGCGCTCATCCGTATGTTCTGCGTATTATGTTTACAGTACTCCGTCGCCCTGTTGATATTTTTCTTGTTGGAACTGCTGGTCGCGGTTCTCTGTTTCGTTTTCCCGAACAAAATGGAAGGGATCATTGCTAGTTATCTGACGGACAATGTGATCAAAAAATATCGTGAAGATCCGGATTTACAAAATCTTATAGACTTCATCCAAATCGAGGTAAGTCAACACTGTTTCTTTGTATGTGTGTGGTACTCACGTTTATTTCTAGTTTTCTGACATGACGTCACCTTTAAATTCTCTTGAGTGAGATGGCATGTAGTAATGTGTTGTTTTCTCCCATTGATATGCGAATGGCTGGACTATGAGCTTATCAATTTGCAATAATAATAATAGAACTAATGAATGTATCTCTTTTCTGTGTAAAATTGTAGAGTGGACTTATAAATATCATGTGCGGTTACGGAGTACAGCAAAAGGACACGGTACTTTTTTCAGAGAAGACCTTGCAACTTTTATTGATCATCACGTGCTAAATTTGCTATCAAAGATTTGTTTATTTAATGACTTAAACTTTTCTCTTCTCAGAGTCCGGATCTTGTGAGGACAACAAAAAGTGCGGCATCTCTACATAACGACCCAAAAGATAAGGTTTGGACACAGGGCTGTATAGAAGCGCTGAAATCAGTGATAAATCGGAATCTATACATCGTGGCAGGGTCGGCACTAGGCATAGCATTGATGCAGGTAAATACTTGAAAGCCGCAAAATTCCATTACGCCATGTTCAATTGCCACTTTGTCGTTATCAGCTAACCACTTCCTTTGCATTTTTTTCTAGCTGTTCGTGATGTACTTAGCCAAAAGTCTTGAGGGGCAGATAGAGATGCAGCAGTCTACTTGATGTGAGATTGGAGCTCGTCATCGTGCTCCAGAGTCTACATAAAGTTCGACAACAGGCGGCTTGACAATTCTTTTACTTGAAAGCCAAATTTGGTTTGCTAAAACGTCATTCGTCATCACCATTTCACAATCTTCGCGTTTTCATTACATTATTTATTGTTATAAATAACACACTTGGCATACGCAAAAAAAAAACAATAATTCCCTATATGTATATCCGCTCGATGATGTTTTAGGATTCTTGTTAAGAGGACCAAAGCCTCACCAATAATGATTCTCAGTGTTCGCTCTCATAAAGCAATGTATTTTGGTAGGACTGATGTACAAATTGAAGAAGATATCAAAATATGAAAATGTTAAAAGTAAGCCATGTTCCTTCTCTTAGAAATGCGTGTTGAATTTCACTTGTTATTATCACTACAATTTCAACTGTAGATGTTTTACGTGAACCCGTTTTCTTAGTTTGTAGCTTTTAGTCGTATAAATCGCATGGCTGCGAATGGCCTAAGTCATCATTTTTTTTATTTTTAATGTTAAGTATTAAGTAAGCATTTCCTGTTACTACATATAGGTTTCTTACTGGCCATATCATATAAAAATACCTAGATAATGTATACAATTTTCCATGTACGATCTGATTAGGAAATGAGTTGTAATTTGTCTTTAAAAACGAAACGGTTTGATTTCCCTGTTAACTTACTTGTCTTGCTTTCCTGGAGCTTATTTCTTCGCCTTTTTTGTTACCCTTTTTTGTGCAATCTAAAACTCTTTTTCGTCAAATGAAGTTCAGCTCATTATTGTGCTAGTCAGACGGTGAGATGTACTCAAGGCGAATGCAATTTCTTTCGTCAAAACTGCTGCGCAGCGTAAAATGTGCACACATACACAAATAAGAAATTGGTTGCCGACCACAGAGATGTACGTTACTAGCATAAGCATTCATAATGAACTGATGATCAAAATCAATACATACGTCGAGTAAAAAGTAATGAATCTTAGGATGTAAGAATGATTTAAAATTTAAAAAATCCAGCGTAGTGAATATATGGAACCCTAGCGTAAGAAGTCGTAATCTCTTTTGTAATAAGTATTAGAAATTTTTTGTACTTGTCGCTGTATCGGATAATTGTGATTAACCCTTTCAACTATTTATATACAATGCATACATACATACCAAGCGAGGTTCAATTTTTCAATGTATTAACGAATTATACAGCGCTGGATATAAAGAAAATGTGTAACGGATGTGAATTTGAAATATTCCGATTTTTTACGTGTACTGCTGCGAAATGCGTATGGTAGTTAGAAAAATAGCATAAGTGGAAGCTAGAAGCAATGAATAAATAAAGAATGCGTTTTTCCATTTGTTCGTAAAGCTGCAAATTGTGAGTGCGTGTCTCTCTTCATTCACACAAGTTTGTGTATTAGGATTTCCCCATAAATTGCATTATTTACAACTGCTAGGAAATTCACACGGTCTCATCTTTACCCAAACCCGTTCGTTTCCATGGAGAAACGTACATAGGTATTCGCTAAAACTGTAAAAACATAGCATCAAACATTTTCTGCCAATTGTTTCGTTCCAGGATGCCAAAATTCTTTTAAAATTAGACCGCAAATTTTTATAGGACTACAGGCAGCTGCAATGATCAGTCCAAACACAAGGGTTAATATATTTCGCTATAATGTATTTCTCTGACCATTTTCATTCAATTTATTGATTGCTGCAACCTTGCATTATTCATGTCAGTAGTTTTCCTCATTTCTCACCATCAAAATTTGCTCGAGGAGGTTCGTTCAATTCCGCATGTGTGAATTCTCTTGTATAATTCTCCACAAATATATGCAATCCACAATATTTGAATTGCGAGGGCGAGAAGGATGGGAAGCGTGAAAGTGTGAGTGATTACAGTCCTGCGGCACCCTCCTCTAACGCCTCACGCTTGGCATAAATTCGTAGTAATCATTTCCTCCAGGAAGCAACCTTTCCTCTGAACCAAATTTGTGTGCTTCCACATTTGCATACATCATTTGTCATTTGCACCCTTAAAAAAACCTTGCATGAAGCCAGTTGATGGGAACAGGCCCGACGTGCGAGTTGTGGAATGCGGGTCGTATTCTAAAAGCACATCTCCAGCAGTTTCCAGTTTATGCATGAAGTGAAAACTCTTTATAAGAATACTCTATATATAAGAACAATCTCCCTATAGTCAGAGTTGAATATCCCTCGCGAGATCTTCTATGTAAGGAATAGAAAAAAACAAATTTATTTTTGCTTGATCAGGTAATTTTACGATTCCCTTTATAAGAAGAACTAGTAACGGGCACCCAGTATTCCGGGTAAAATTTGTTGTTGTGGCTTAACTGCAATTTGTAGTTCAAGATAGTTTAAATGACACCACAATCATAGCTATAGGACTTTAGGAGGGGAAGCGCATCCAGATTTTGTACACTTTGTATTTTGTAACGCGTGTGTAAAGTGAGCTCCGCCCAGTTGCTTGTTAACAACAAATTCAATTTTTGACACCTTATCTGTCATTAACGGGCCAGCTAAGCTTCAGCGACACCGACATGAAGGCTATACGACTTAAGTTGGAGGATAAGTAGATGACGAAAATGTTATAAGGTAGCCCGTTTACACCTTTGCTAAATTAAGGCCTCGGAAGTTGCTTGTAAGGTCCTAAATCTAAGATTTGGCACCTTATCGGTCATTTACTGCCAAAGTCGGTTTGAATGACACCGCGATTTTGGCTGTTGGACTAAAAATGGAGGAGAAGTAAAGTACACAAACTTTTTAGGTTTCCCCATTTACGCCTATGTAAAAGTAAGGCCCTCGCAGGTGCTTGCAAGTCTCTGAATCCAAGATTTTGCACCTTTTCGGTCACTTTCTGTCCAAGGCGGTTCGAATGACACCAAAACCATGGCTGTGTGACTTGAAATGGGGGAGGAGTAGTGTACACAGGGTACTAGTAATAAATATAAGATTTATGGATTTAAAAAAATCTTTAAATTAAGTTATCCTTGTAGATTGAATTCTAAACATTGCTAGATAATAATGGTAAACTTGATCAATAGTTTACCACAGTTAAAATGTATCTTTACTAATATAAAAAGTTGTTGAGATAGAAATATAAAGCCATTATTCGCTAATTTTTGCCCGTTTAGTGCAATAATGCCAAATTTGCCACCTTCTCCATTAGAATAGCTTTACCTATGCACATAAGAATAAGCTGTTCCTTTCATCCGTAGCTGTTAGCAACACGCGAAAAGTTTAAAAAGTTTCCAGCTCCGGCTGTCCTCGCAGGCAGATATGCTCCTTTCTTTCTCTCCCTCTCACTGCATGGAAGCAATCAGCAATAAAAATTGTGGTACTCCAGTGAATTTCGGTCAGACGAGTTTAGGAGCTCCACCGAATCAGTGTGCTTTCTCAGCAGGGATCCGAAGAAAGTCAACACAACAACTTACTCTAATTGGTTTCCTCGCTTTCTCTCTGCTAGAATTTGAGCCGCTACACATTTCAGAAAGTTTGGCGTACCTATTTGTATGCAAAACAACCTTTTTTTAAGCACAGTTCGAAAGGAAATTGTTATATTATTGAATATTACACAATTTTATGGTTATTCGGATTCAATTCACCGCGACAAGATTGTGGTGACAAAGCTTCGGCAAAATTGCAAGAGACTGTTCGCGTCACAGACGAATAAGACGGGAAGCAAAGTGAATCATATTCTCCGAGTCTCACATTCCTCCATAAAAATATCGTGTACTCCTTTCTCAACTTTTTTTTTTGAACAAAGTGAAAACCCAATTTAATCTCCATTTACAAGTTGTCCAGCAACTGGATCTAGTATATTTTATATATGACCGAGAGGATAAATCGCAAATCGTAAAATTTGCATGATATCTTGCATCATCAAGAAAAAGCTCATCTATGAATTATACAACAGTTTAAATTTCTAGAGCAATTTGAGCTGAAAGTCGTGTCGCTTTTTACACGCCACGAGAACCAAAGCTATTACTGGCGTGAGAGAGTGAGAATGCGTACAGTTCTTGTCGGATACATGGGATTGGGAAAGTTTGCGAAAATGGACAGATAATTTTCCAAAAGAGGCTAATCGCCTTTTCATAGTGTACATAGATCCTGTGCGAGTGAGCATCAAGACTATTGCGAATTGAGAATAATGGGCGAGCTCTCCAACTCACATAAATTATTAAGACGGAGAGAGAAGCAGTAGTGGCTGTTTGTGCCCCAAGTCTGGAGACGGAAGCCAGGAACGGGACGTGACAAAAGGAAAGGTCAGTGGGAACTTGGAGGAAAAAGCTGAACTCTCTTTCGGTAGCTAACGTTACCATAGGTATGCTTTTAAGGATTGGTCGTTAGCTTTGCAATAAATTGGTCCGAGCCTAGGATCCGTAGACAGTGAAGTTGCTCTATGCGAATCCCTTTTTTTGGAAATCATTACTTTATCACTTTGAAAGAATCCCTCGTGAACGGGCTTGAAAATTTTAGCATATGTATGCTGAAGGAAAAGTTGAAGCGGATAAGTGTACGCCGTGCGTGGTGAAATAAAAAGTTGGCTGAACGAACTGCCTTAAGGTAGCCGATGTGAAACGTGGGGCAATGTAAAAACTGTGCGATCTTTTCTCATCTTCTTGATCGAAACTGTAATGTTAGATTTAATAAAATTTTTAATAGGCAAATTTTTACATATTTACTCAGAATCTAAAAATGTATGAACTGCATACAATATTCTTAAATCTACACCCATGAAGTTTTAAAGTAGTTCTCTAGCAGCTGCTGATTCCATTTGTATTGTGATTAATAGAGCATTCCCTATTAAATAACTTTGAATCGAATTGGACGTTGACTTCTCCCTTCTACAATAACCCTTGTGACGTGATGTTCATACACTCAGCATCCAAGCAAGCCAGCGCTTTGAAGATTTAGCTATACTTAATTAATTTTCACATTGTATAGTTTCATCTGCAAATTTACGAATCTACACAGGCATCAGAAACAACGAGCTGACGCAAGCAAATGGAGGAAAATCTAATCAAAGTCGGCAAAGCGATTTGCTGATATATGTTTTCCCCAATACAGATTAAGCCAAGTGATATGCATGTATGTCTAAATTTCATTTGAGTCCCTAATCGGCTTAATTCAGAGGCTTACGAGCCCGTAACGTATTATTACTTACGTAGTCCTGAACAAGCCGTTAAAACTAAGCTTGCCAATCCGCGAAAATGATCAAGCCTACATTAAATGACACATGCAACACACACCACTTTACAAAGAAGTGTCCCCGTCAAATGGTGTTGGACAAGTGAAAGTTTTTGACGGTATTTTGGGAGAAATAGAAAACACTCAACGAAAGTCAAGGGAAAAAGCAGCAACAACACTTTTCCTTGGACAATGGAGTGCAGTTCATTGTTAATTAGAAAAGTTCCGAAGGCTCGAGACACGACCATGAATAAAGGCTACAGGAACACGTCTGCCAGACGAAATCTATCGTTTATTCCTCTCCCTTTTTCGCACAAGGGCTTTGACGTAGTGCACGCGAGAAGGGAGATCATCTTGAAGTACTCATCTTGTGAGAGGAGAAGAGCCACTATGAGAAGGGTCAAGGAGAGAAAGTCATCCCCCCAAGGACGTCGGTTACTGAAGCGGTGGCTGAAAGAGTTGAGAAACCTTTTCGTATCTTTTGCATGGCTGATGCTTCTGGTGTCCACGCCACAGGCTGCCGGCTCCCTCACCTCTTTGCTCTCTCTTCCGGATCGGGTTGCAACATCGACATATGGTCCGTCGTCAATCTCGGCGGGGGACGTTGGAGACGGAGACGAGCACGGACGGTTTCAAAGTGAGATGTCCACAGGGAGCTTTGATATGGGCACGGAACGTCCTATGTGGAACTCGAGTTTTCTGCCAGACACCCTCAATGAGACGGAGTACGACTGGGGCCCAGATTATGACTCGGATGCTGGATATGGAAGGAATGGGAGCAGAGCGGACGATTACCAACTTTATGACGTGCCCATGTATTTGGTCGTGCTCCTCTCCCTTCTTTATGGAGCCATCTCGTTTGCCGCCGTGATTGGAAATGTATTGGTCCTTTGGGTCGTCTTGGTAAGAACTCTATTTCTTCCTCTCATCCTTTTTCAATTTCTCACATCTCCCCAACATTTGAGCATTTTTCTGTTGGACTAAAAGCTTGTGACGTCCAAGCAACTAAATTGAATGACTGCTTTCCGAATACTGTTTTTACAAACTTTGGTTTTATCAAAGAAATCTAGTGTCTGGAAGGTGGATTACATTCCAGAAGTTGTTCGACAGAGCCCTCACAATTCCAAATTATTACCTTAATGTACGAAACTTGGCTTTTCCCATGCACTGGTCCGAATAAAAATGGACAAACAGGATGGGCAGAATAAGCAAAGGGAAGGAGAGGAAATGAAGTATGAAGGACACAACAGACTTTTTGCTTCTCAGCACTTTTTTCAATTTTTGGACCTCACCTAATGTCAAATATTGAACAGCCCTCCATCTCCTCAAATCCGAGAACTGGTCACTGGTACGAAAAAAACTTGTGAATGAAATGGAAAAGAGAAAGTCTGAAATTGCACCTATGTCCTGACATATGGCTCAATAGAATCCATTATATATATTCTCGTCTTGTCACAATGGAATGGGAATGTATGGGAATTGGAACACAGATTGAGAAGGAAAGTCGACAAGCGAAAAAAGAAATTGGTATTTACCGCGCCCGTTAGCGCTTGCCTTTCAACTCATCATCACTACCACTCCTTCCCCACTACATTCTTTCATCCTATTATCACTTCCTCCGCCGAGCAAATCAATTTCCCCGTTTTCTTGGCCTAAGTCCCTCTTTCGATACGGCCTTGTAAGCTGGTCTCTTTTTGAATTTGCTCACGGAACATGACGGAAACGGCTCTTGACATTCCCTCTCGTCAGCGTTTACTTTTTTGCAAGGCACTACTTACTTACATTACCCCTATAATTAAAATCATGTCGCTGTGCGACTCGTTTCTCTCGGACATTGGAAAGGGCCATGCTCTGGGGGGAAGAGGAAAATGAAAGCTGCCACTGGCTGTCACAGAGGAGATGCTCACTTTGTGATAAGTGAGCGAAATTTAGTGAGGAAATTACGTCACTTGAAAGAGCGATGCAATAATATAGTTTACACCATTCATTGCTCCATAATTCATACACATGGCCAAATGACTTGGAAGAGGAATTTCGGTTCACTGGGAAAGGCTGTTTAAGATTCTGAAAAGGAGAAGTCGTAGTAAACATGCATTTTCTGGACTGACAAAGGAAACAATGGATTACGTCTCTTGAATAAGCAGCCTTTGTATTATGGAAATGATGTAGACGCTACCAGCGATTCCATTCCATTCACATACTCGTCTCTCAAAGGTTGTACCAACATTTCTTAGGATAAGGTTCTGGGTAAACTCATTAGAAGTCTGGCGGCTATTTAAATTAGAAGGACATGTACAGCTTTACAACTTTATTGAAAGTTTTGTGCACGCCATATGTCCTTCCCTTACTCAACATTGTTTATGCCTGAAGCCATTCCAGCTTCCCTTTGAGGGAGGGCTATTGATAAGAAATTGACGAGAAGATCAAGGCTGGCTAAACTATCCACTTTCCGATAACTCGCTTAATTTAAATCCCTTTTATTCTATTTATGTCATTCTCTTTTGTGTTTGTGCGGTGCCGCTCCGAGCTTTAGGTTTGGCGCAACAACTTTTAGAGCCGAGCCTTGTCAAAAAAACTACGGAAATATTTGCGTACTTTGCGTCATGCCAAGTGCGGATTTAAGATACAGAAATTGAATGGAGCGAATATGAAATTATTAAAGAGCATCTATTACTATAACCGTCGGAGTTGAAACGGTTTAATGGTACGTCGTAGAGAGACGTTTAAGGTATGATTTGAAAGCTATACAAACGTAGATGACTGGTAAGATGCTAGCTAGATCTTTAATATTTGTGGAGGGATTAGCAGACTTGGGAAAATTCTGATACATGCATCAAATACAGGTATTTTATGCTTTGACGTTACACTGCTGCCAGTGCGATATTTTGGTTAGGTACATAATTAAAGGAAAATATAATAGTAAAATAAGGGGTTTCCAAAAATTAGAAGGAAAGATGGTCAGACACGATTTAGGAAGAAATTTGGAAATATGAGACGAAATCGTGGAGCTTTTAGAAGATTCATGGCATTGCAAAGAGCAAAGCACAAGCTTATTTCAACTGGAGTTACCCCCGGCAGGTTTACTAATATATCCATATATATCGATTTGATGTTTATTAAAAACGGGACAACGTTTAAAATGGAGCAAATTTCTGGAGATGTCAAGTTTATCACAAAGTAAACAAGCTCTGTGACATTTGATGGACGGAATGCTTTGATTTCACCGATGAACGTGCCAGTCACACCAGTATCCTGTAAGAAAGAGGAGCAATGATTCATTTTAATGCAAATTTTGAAAACTTGAGAAAAGGAAATGTGAGAATGACAGGAAAATGTAAAGTTGGCACCCGTTGTAGATGTCATTTTGTTTTGACTCCAGAATTTTGTCGGAAGACATGGCGAAACAAAGTTTGACGAAAAGGGAAAATCTGGATTTTAGCATCGCACATGTATTATGTATGATTTTACACTGTTCACTGTAAATACGCTGCGACCACCAAACCAGTCTCGATATTATGCATGCAGTTCGAGTCGATTTTTGTTGATTATATCTTATTAGAAAAAATAAGATTGAACAGAATATATGTGTACCAACAAATGGACCAAGTATTTGAAAGTTTGGACAGGTTCCGTACCTATAAAAACCTCAATAAATAGAAGTCGGTAGAAGATGTATGTAGTTTTCCAAACTCACGCAAAACTTTGACAATGGCTCTTGAACGCTACGAAATTCGAATGACACACAGACTGGCAATACAAGGCCAATATTACTTTTGTGAAACCGGATCATTCATCATTTCAATGTTCATAAATACATGTGTGCTAGTGCTCATCTCGTCATAATTCCTCAAATTTCATCCTTTCTTCAAAAACTGCGAAAAGTTCTTAGCCGTGATTAGAGCTATGCTTTCAATATCAATATTGATATCAATATATTTTCAAAAATTCTTATCAATATGTTATCAATATATTGATAGCTTTGGGGATCAACAAAATTGCATTGCAAGTCAGATGAGTTGCCTGGTGAATAAAATCGGGTTTCATAAATCGAATGCAGGAAGCAAAAGACGCAATGGTTTAACAACTCTACGGAGTACCTAACAATTCCTCCCAACAATGTGGCCGGAGTATGTGTTTTTCCGATCGTCAATAGTGTTCCTACCAAAGTTTTGTAAAAGCTACAATAGTCATGCTGTGGAAATGCCATCCTGATTTAGTTTTATCCAAGTCATTTTTAAAATCTTAAACTAACAATTTTGTGAAAAATATTGCAAAAATTGCACCTTCAATCATGTTACGCATAAATATAAAGTGCCTGTATTATAAAGAATATCATATTTACAATCTTCGTATAATAGCAATGGGACAAATTACACCTTTCTTTTGACATCAATATATTGGTAACGTATCGATAAAAAGTATATATTGATAGTGTATTGATAGAATATCGATAGCACAGCTCTGGCCGTGATTATTATCTCTCTAACATATTTTGTGCTCCTCAAAAACAAAATTTGAAAGGGGGTGGAATGAAGATTACCTGTTTTTATGCTCGTTGCATGTGTGCCACTATAAATTCCGACGATGAGGCACATCAAACAGTCAAACAAGCTAGAGCGTTTTCGTAATATTTATGAGGGGCTTTATGGACGTCCCAACCGTGCATGAATTCTTGACTCAGCGAGTCTGTAATTTCTTTGCAGAATATTAAAGAAATATTGCAGCAAAGTGGATAGTTTATGTCCTAAGCAGAGTGGGAAAAAGTCCCAGTTACGATTTGTGTCCATGCGATGCATGATAACTTCGAATTTGTGAAGATGTCACATATGCAAAAAAAAACAACTTTTCCCAAGAAATGTTGACAAAAAGTAATGTACTTTGATGTATTTGAGGTCTTTGACGAAACGTTATTTGTGCTTTAGATTTCCCGGAGGATGCGAACCAAAACCAACATGTTCATTGCAAATTTGGCATTGGCGGACATCATCATTGCCATCTTTGCTATTCCTTTTCAGTAAGTCGACAAAAATTATCACGCTGGCATGTTTTAACGAGGAAGGCCATAAATAAAGTCTTTGTGGAACTTACTTCATTTAAATATCTTTGTCTTGAAGGTTTCAAGCGGCACTTCTCCAACGATGGAATTTGCCACACTTTCTCTGCGCTTTCTGCCCATTCGTTCAGGTGAGTTGGCAAAAGCCTATTTTTATGCATTTTTACATGTACGTACTTTAAAAGGCAAAATAGAAACGAAACCGCAGAATTTCTTGCGATCTTTCAAATGAGGCAAAATTTCATTAAAGCTTGAACACCCCATCCATCAATTCAGACTGCCTGTTTACAGCCACATGGATGTCGCCCACTGACATTCATCTCAACACAAATCTGCAGTGATGGCTGACTTACTTATTTCATGTTGTGATGGAGCAGTTTTATCATTCTCTCGTCATTTGCATTACATAATTTTTTCGCTAGAATTTTGCCGCTTTCGCGAAAATGTGATTAGAATGGGTGAAGGAATGATAATTCCTTGCGTACTTTCTTTCGTGTCAGTGATGAATGACATTAATTGACATGAATATATATATACTTGATTTTCCTCCTTGGGCTAAAAAAAATTCAATCAAAATGGCAAGGATTTTCCCTTCTTTCATTTCGGCCGCAACAGGTTCAAGCTTCTCCTCCTAATCATGAATCACATTTCCCGACTCAACCAATGAGCTGGAAGAAGGCAATAAAGCGGCAACGCCGTAGGCCAACCCAATCCCTCGTCTTCCGTGAGTGAGAATAATGCAATTTTGCCGAGAATAAATACACCTAGCCACGTTCATAAAGTTTCATTCTCTGTGGGATATGCCCACATAAATTCAAAATTGATGGAAACTCTTCTTGTGAGCCAGGATGAATATTTAAATAGGATGCGGGTTTCTTTTCCAATTTTCCATGAGGTGGATGGAGAGTCTTTTGAAGTCATAAATTCTCGGATATGTCATCCCAATGGTGGATTTTATGTTTTTGGGGTGGTCTGAGACACGAATGCATTCTGTACCCTTTTTCATAAGAAAAAGTTTGTGTGAGATATTACAGCATGCACACAATACAGGATCCAAAATTTATTCTGCTCACTCTACTCCACATCCACTTAAAAATTTTACATGAAAAACGTGCCTCACGGTGATGATCATTGTAGCAGAGAAAGTAATGTGAAAGTTTTTCCGTGTTGCGACGCGTATTTTCTCCTATGCCAAGCTCTATAGTTTTTGCATTGTGGCAAAATGTGTCGCAAAGTCGCTGTAGTTTTTTTGCTAACAAGCAGATTTTTGTTTAAATGCTATTTTTTGGTTTCTTGAGCTATAGGTTCCATAGACGAGATTTAACAATGATGAGATTTGCGAGCAAATTTATGATGCCTCAGCGCTGAATCATTGTGAAAATGGATCTTGGGAGGGAGAGAGAGAAATGACAAAACTGCTAAAACCCGTAAACAGTGTAAATAGAAGTCGCCAGATGAATGGAGAAATGCATTTTTATAGATATGTTATGAATGAGTAACAGTATTATAGGTAAACGAACACGCAATGAGAGTAATTTCTGCAAAAGATAAAAAGCGAAAGTAGAATGCGACTCATCCTTTGAAGCAACAAAAGTAGACAAGTACTCTTCCTTTATTCGTCATACCGCGACAACCTCTAAATGTCTTTGAGAGACGAGAGTTTGATTTGGCCAAAATTGAAATCGGAATGTTTTTATTTGTTTTCTTACGAGAGTGGTTTCGTAACATCATTTCTCTCGGCACTCCATCTCCGTATGCGAATCCATTCAAGATTGATTCAGTGCTTCCTGCACCATCCACGATGCTGCATAAGCTCTCATACCATTGTTTATTTTCCATTCTGTACGAACAAGATCGATGATGTAATCATGAAATGATGATGAGTGATAATATGTTGTCTTTGCAGGTACTCAGTGTCAACGTCAGTGTTTTCACATTATCTGCGATTGCGATGGATCGCTATCGTGCAATTCTGTACCCCTTCAAGGCAATTAGAATTCCGAAAAAAGAAGCCATCTACTCTGTCATCTCCATTTGGTCGGTCAGTCTTCTCCTCGCCCTCCCCCAAGAACTGGATTACAAGTAAGTGAAATCGCATTAAAAGTTTCTCTCATCACCGATAAAACTGATCCCTCAACGCAATCGGATTCGAGATAATTGGAACTCAGCTAAAGATTGCACAAGCACGAGAGCAGGATGCGAGGAAACTATGTAAATGGTAGATATTTGATTGAATGTGGGGGCACCAACTCTGAGAAAATGGGAGAGGATCCATAGAGGGCTTCATTTCCCTTACAAACGTTAATGGATACTTGAGCGATAAAAGCTTTCTAGTCACTCTGAAAAAAGCGTAGAAACCACTCAAGCTTGATATCAGCGAGAACTGCTGTATTGTGAAGGTTTTTCGATCCAAAAATATTTACTTGTATATACAGAAATGCTGTTGCATATCTCCGGGGAAAAAATCACTTTAGAAATTCAAAATGCACACAGCAGTAAAATCCAGGCCGTCCTCTTCATTGCACTTGCTTCTTTTGAGATTGTAAACCGAACAGAGATTGCAATAAAGAATCACATTCAGGCCGCTTGCACGAAAAAAACTTTTCTCCACTTCCATCCCTTTTCCAGGGAAGTGAGTCGTAAGCGTATTTGCTGCGACTTTGTCGCAATGAATTAGATTGACTAAGTAGAGTATTTATATTTGCAAGAGATTTAGATAATGTCTCTTCCGAATCTGAACTAGATTCATAGCTATTTGTGTAGCACAGAGTGTCGCAGCGACTAACGTTGCTTCTCCGTGGTCTGCATGCATCTTTGCTAAAGTACTCGGTCTTCACAGAAGCTCGCCTGCTTCATGCTTATGGAAGTAGGGCATTGAGTCAAGAAAGACCATAGTAATTCAAATGTTAATTAGAAGCAGGAATCTGGATTAAGCTGTTTCTCCAGAATGATAGTTTACTTACTACTAGCTAAAAGTACTTTAGCTTCCGTGACGGCTTAATCTGATTTTGTTCACTGGTAAATATAATAATGAACGTTGGACAGTTGTATGTATGGAAAATGCTTATGTGGAAAACGCTCCGGAAACTTGGTTTGGGATACCTCAATTTATGCTAGCCTTTTTCTGAATCATCCCTATAATTTCATTGTCAGGTGAGTGCTTCCCGCATAATTTTAAAATCCATTCTGCAAAAGTGTCGAGTGGGCTTGAGATAATGATTTTCGGTGAATTAGTATAAGTGTAGTTGTAACTTTTAAGAGGCGAGAGTGTGGGGCACACCACCAGCCAAGCTTTCAGCGAAAACTGCAAATTGAGTCTAAAGAGTCGGCATGTCTAAAGTCTGAACCCTTTCCCGGGAATACTTGGGGACGTATACTTGTGTGAATGATGACACATTAAGGACACAAGCACTTCCTATTAGAAGCTACGCATTTCAAGTTTCATAAACACAAAAAATATGTAACGTTGGTTCTTGAAGAGCGACTTGCCCCTCCACGCTGCCGAGCCAATTTACCAAAGTCAAGTTGGTTATAACGAGTCCGGGTTTAGCTATACGCACTGCATAAATGGGGGAAGATGCAGCAGCTCTGGCATGATTTCTCGGTGAGCTCAAAGGACGTCTCCTTTCTCAGGCGTACGTTTGTGGAATACTGATTAGATTGATGACTAAGTTGTTGAGCGGGCTCCAATGTCCAGATTACCACTTTAGTCATGAGTTATAAGAATGTACTCCTAAAACGACATAAATGAATTTAGGACAAAGCCACGGCTTCCACAACAGCTTCACTAATTGCAGTGGCTTGTAAACTTTACCTTCAAGGCTCAAGAAACAAAGCACTTTAGGCCAAACTTTCTCGTAATTAGCACGTAAGTAAAGTCATTTTAATGATTTATGGAAGCCGTTATCACGGCAAATACAATGCAGTTTGATTTATTGACGTCACTTTGCAATTAAGACGTGGATGATCAGTATCTTCTCGTAAAGGGTCTTCCCTACGCCGGCAGGGCTACTGCACTGGACACAAACACATTTCTCCAAATAGTTTCATAGTAACAACTTGCAACGATGTTTGAAACTTTGGCAGAAAACAAATTCAGTAGTTTTTACAACGTTCGTAGGTTCGTAATTCCATTTCTTTTAAACGGTGAACGTTCTATGTTTACGGTTATCAGGAAACGAATGTTTCAAAGCCGGTCGATATCACAAGAAGCAGTTTTCAAAGTAGCCTGATGCTAGAAAAATCCAATTATGAAGGGACCGACGCAAAGAGGTTGTTACTGTTTCTGGTTTGTCTGGAGGTCCCTGGTCTGTCCGCGCGGTAACTCAGAAATGGCTTGGAGTTTTTTTAATTCGGTTTTTGCAATGGACTTTCTAACACCTCAGTAAAAACTTCGATTTTAAATATTATTGGTGAAAAGCCCTAATCCATATTGATGAATGTGGGTTAATAGGGCAAGTGACAGCCTTTGTCATGTGGGATGACAAAATTGGTTAAAATTTTAAAATATGATACCTATATCATCCGATGGTTTTTCAAAGACGGTTATCTATATCAGTTAAAAATATTGATTAAATTTGATTCACGCTTGAATTTCTAAGCCATTTACAATGTTCCAGAATAAGTCTCGCCTTCACTAGACTAATTGTAGGGCTTAGGTATTTATGCAACTCGGTGTACATCATTTTTGGTTGACTCCAACTGCGAAGGGATTGCGGGATTGATCTGTAACTACCTATGTACTTTAATTGTTCCATCAGTTCATACATACATTAGCCTTTTTCAATTTGCTTACTTATTTTCCTGTTCCGTCTCATTCATTTCTCCATAAAATATTTAACTTTTCTGATTGTGCTCTTGTGAGTAAAAAACAGGTGTACCGTCGACTCTATGTGTAAGCATACTCTCTATAAGGGTAGCCTCTCTATAGTGGTACATATTTATGTTCCTCTCAGGTATGCATTCATGTTAACAGCTCCCTCTCTCTCTCTAAGAACACCTCCATGTAAGCATAGCTTTTTTCTTCACTTGGGATATGCTTATATAGAGAGTGGACTGTACTGTGAATGCAATAACTCTATTTCTTTTTACAGCGAAGGAATTTGCCATTAGTAGTGGCGGCTCTCACATTATACCTTCAAAGTTTGGGTTTCCAAGTTGTGAGTCCCTTTTCAAATTTACGATCTTGCAGTGAAAGCATTATTGAACTAATCAAAAATGAAATATGATGTCGGTGGCACTCTCCCTTTTTCCTTTGCTTCTTTAAACGAGCTGCGTCCTTTCAGTTTCTTGTCCTTTTTCCATAACCAACGCCTATTTGATACTGCAGGCTGAAAAAACAAGCGAGGTTTTAAAACTTACTATTTGATATGACCCGAAAATTGTAGCTTTTTACGTAAATGTGCTGCGGTTAATACTTCCCACCTCTAACTGCCATTCGATAGTAGTAATTACAATTAGTTAATCAAAAGTATATGACCTAATCAAAGTATAAATTCGTCGCTGTTGGATTCGTATTTACATATTTAGAACTTGTAACTTAATAAAAAACCGTACGACAACGCTGAAAGGTTTTGGAACTCATGTAGCAGGTTCAAAAGCATCACCATTTAGTTCGACGTTTATGATGTACAATATTAGGCAGACAACTACACAACTCTACAATTGAAACGAAAATCCGTCGCAAAGCTGGCTCAAATGTGGCCCGACATAGGTTTTAAATTGTGACCGGTGACGACGGTATCACAGGATTAAAAAGCATTACTGCTCATTGCAGGCTGAAAGGCTGTAAAATTCACTCTTATAAATTGTGCCATCTTCCATTTGCCAAATTACCTTCTGAACAACTTGTTTGTGTCGAATTTCAATCTCCAAGCTCATTCAAATGATAATGTGGAAGACTGTCAGGCGCATTCATGTGCAAAGGGATCATGTAATTAAATAATGTCAAGACTCCTTTCTAGTATTTGAGCAGTTTTACACAGACCAGCAGGTCTCCAGGGCAAGAACGGGCTTTACACGCCAGTTCCATTTTTTCAATTCACTTAAGGCTCGTCATAAGGAGAAACGTGATATTTATTAAAATAAAATGTACGAATGAGTGGAAATGTAAATACAGCTCACTGCATTATGTATGTTTGTACCGTTTTCATGTCTTAAGTCAAGGAACCGCTTTGTCGAGGATTCAGGCTCATGTTGAGTTGAGCGTGATTTGGTCTTCCATGAACTGACTGGCGAACTGAGAGCCAGAAGCCAGACAATTTGCTCATGTGCTCATGTTCACCACAGACAGAGGCACCCACTGGCTCCCACAATACACGAATGTATTCATGTTGCGATCGCTGACAATGAGATGAGCGTGTAACTCCAAACATCGCCAGTTTTCTTTGTAAGCCCACTCAAGTAAATACTTATTTGCGCATTGTGGCTGCCCTCAAGCCAAATTATTACAAACTTCTTAAACGTAACTCTAGAAAGCGTGGTGAGCTTTATTGCTTCCTGTCTTGTCTCATTCTCTCGGAAGGACGAACGTGTACAATTTCTTTTTACTCGTTTTCATCTAATCTCACTAATCTTCATTCGTTAGAGTGGATTGATATAAAAATATCTAAAGTTTTCTTTCGCTAAACTCATTCGGAACAACATTTTGCACATATTACCCGGGTTGGATTGGATCCGCAACATTTGATCATACAGGCTACCCACTCTGCTAGAGTTCTTCTGTCGGACTATGAATTTACACCTTGTCGACTTTAGTTATATGTTATAAATACCACATCGGGGAGCTCTATTACTACATTTACCTTTATTATAATCTGCTGGAGACTTAAGGAGTTTGACGAATGCAATGCAAACCTATTTAGTGACACGGAGGTATGATTGCAATTACAATGCACAATTCTCCACAGACATACATATATACCAACAACAATACGATTTTAAAGCCGCATGTGCTAAAAATGTTTCACTCTGAGATTTGTCCTCTCGCACTTATTTTACTGAAGGCGAAAAACCTTGGAAACGTGGGATGTTATAATTTTAAAATTTTAACATTGGTAATATAGAATATAAAAACCCATTTCCATTCTCATGATTTTTTATCCTATTTTATGCTGCTCTCCTCTTAAAAGACAAGCTCGCTAATCTAACAAGTTGAAATAGACAAACACAATATCATTACATATAAAGCCTTTCCCTGGAGTAATACATATGCGCGTAATATACGGCACAACTCCGAGTATTATGAGGATATTTGACATTTAAAATCCAGAAGCTTCAAAAAGTCTTTCATATAACACTGACAATTTTGGTATTTAGAGAAACCTCCTTCAGCTTTCCGTCGTAGTACATTTTACTTTGGTGCAACTATGTATATAGTGCCGGGCATTACAAGGAAAGGTGAAGCCACGGATTAAGCATTTACTGCGGAATGAACGATGGGGATGATTTTAAAGCCACGTTTTCCCTGAATTTTTGGAATCACCACTTGTGTTTACCAAAAATATGTCAAATGAGGGGATTGAAAAGGGTTTAGTATTTGGCACGTCACTTTACTTATAATACAATATTGCTGGAAAGCTTATGATTTATTAGGCAGTATCACGTCGTGTCATACGCCTTCCTAAGATACTGCTTCCTAAGCTTTAAAAATCGATTGAATAAGTTTAAATAACACTCGGTTCTAGGGAAAAGATAGAAATACATCTTACAAGTGAAAATTCGAAAATGTACATTGCATCATTGCACATGACTTTCTTCTACTACAAATTGTGTTGCAATTTCACAAAACTTGTAGATCAAGATTAGACAATTTTATAAGCATACAATTGTTATCACATACAGCTAACCTAAAATCTTCTTGTGCTTACCTTTCCAATTTGGACGTGAGCAGTCTTTAATCCGTCACTTAAGCTGCGAATGAATTCGTTAATAAAATCTTTGTTTAGTAATGAGCTCCTCCTATTATTTTCAGTCTTCCAACTTTTCAGTGTGTCAGTTGAGTCAGAACACTTCTTAATTTAGCTCAATATTTACTAGACAGCTCGATTTGTCATTTTGTTGTGGAGTAAACGGAGCGACTGTTAGTTGAACCGTGTTGAGAAGGGCATAACCTATCTCACTCGAAGTGATGACAACAACGACAGAAAAAATTAGAATGCATCAGCTTCAAATGATACATGGTAAAAGTTATTTTATTCAAAGTAGCTTCATGCAATGAGCTAGGTTAACATAGTCTCAAATGAAGAATTTTTTACTTTGATGCGAGAAAAGCGCGTTTTAACAATCTGGATGACTTCATCCTTATTAACGAAAATGACGGGTTATTTCTTTTCTCCGGGCATGGATGAGCGAGAGTGAGCTTATTTGATTTCCTCTTGAATCCTAAACATCTTGTTAGGAAATAGGAAGAGGGTTCTTGGTATTGTTCATTTTGCCGATTTCCTTTACGCAATGCTTTTTCAACATTACCAGCATTTTACGGAGAGCTTCGTTGGAAAGTAGGAAGAGCTAATTTAAAATGGAATTTACGACTTTGGAGTCAAAACGTAGTGTTAATCGCGAAATCCTTCGATGCCTTTCTTCTGCATTTTGTTGTGCTGAATGCAAAGAAGCAGATTCAAGAGAAGGTTTTTAAAAACACGTTTGTATGGTGTTTACGAGAAAGGCCGTGGAAATGATTCCGTTCCAGCAAAAATTGAACAAATTAAAGAAATTGCTTGGGAATAAGCCTGTGTCAGCAATAATGACATCTGGGCAAAACAAAAACACCTTAACATTTACTCGAATCTTTTTCTAGAGTTTTCAAAGAATTTAGTGTATACCTATGCATTTTTCAGTGTTGCTTTCATCCAGTACGACTTTTTTCAACTTTTTACAACTTATACTTGAGGAACATGGATGAAATGGCTGTTTCATTTACTACCATCCTTGCAGCGGGATGTAAGCTTACATTTTTTTTCTTTGAGTTTTGTCCGCTAAATTGTATGTAAGGGAAAATAGACTATTATTAAAATACGCACACTTTTATGTAAAATGTTTTCGAAAC
>JAHZMY010003705.1:0-15112 GCA_027743915.1 Seira sanloemensis
TCGTAGGGCGAGTTTTCGTACAGGCGAGTTTTCGCGGAATCCAATGTGAGACCGCAATAATGTGCTTGATAATGGCTTAATCTACAAAAAAAAGCAGAGATTCCTTTTGGCACACCAATTGTCACCAGTGTCTTAGGCTAGATCAGAGAGCAGATAACTCATTGGTTTCAATTTAAACCACGTTTTTGACTTCCTCAATTTTTTTCCTTTTGGATTCTCTCCTTTTCTACGATGCGTATTAACGCATGTATCCATAAATATATAATTGCTTGTATGTATATGTTTTAATTCAAGACTTAGTTTGTCCCATCATGGTTCATAAAAAGGTGATATTTGTGTGTTCATTTCAAGTGTTCCGACTCTTTACGCAATTTGTCATCACATTTTTGTTTGAAATAAAAAGACTAAATGCAAATTTTTAAAGCAGTTATCGGAATAGCGTACATTTTTCTCTGCTATTTCCCTGTTTGGGCATCCAGCCGTGAAGGTTGCTTGATGCACTGTTGAGTCTTTTGCACATAAACACTTTTTTTTGAAGAAAATGGCTTCGTCAACAGACATTAATACGGCAATCATTGTCACAGCTAGTGATACACAAATCATGTTTGCACATTTTTTTCTATATACAATATAGGTAAGTAAACGAGCAGGAAAGAGTTTTCTTTAAAAAAATGCTTAATATTTTTTTACATCTACTCAACACTTAACCTTTACAATGGTCGTAGGTAGTTTTACGTAACCACAGAAAAAAAAACTTTTTGTCAACTTGGTCTTTACCTTGTCCTCCATGAAAATGATGATGCGTGGTGGAAGGAAATTGCAGCGTTGTGGACGTTTGACGTGTGTTCCTTTTTTTGTTGGAATCAATGAGTCGGGATAATGACGATTCCGGAATTTGTCAGATTTTTTTTGTCTTTTCATACAAAAGTTGATGTTAATGCTGGTGTTTGAGACTTATTCGATTTGCATTCTTTCGTTGGACCGTTCATACATAAAGTTTGTACATGTATCTATGTACAAATATACACAGAAAGAAACGGTACAAGTTAAGTGTTGAAATTTTGAAAAGCCAATGCGTAATATTTCATTTCAATTCTGAAATCAAAATTGGGTATGGAGGGCCTTCGATTTGCCAAACTGTCGTCATGGTTGTTTTGTGCGTGTTTTCATGCCAAAAAATGCTGTTATTTTTTTGGGAACACAAAAGCAAATACCGGAAATGCAACGTGTCTCATGAGATAACAAGGGGAAATTGGTAATGTGACTGGAAAAAATGGATTCCTTGGCATTTCTTCGACGCGGAGATAATCTCACCTTGATTCCCAACTTCTAAGAATAATGTCTCTGAGCAAACTTGGCCAAGTTGTGTAAGTATTTATTATCAACTGCCTTTTTACATGGAAATCTGCATAGCCAAAGTATGTATGTAGATTCAAATGTATGTATGTAAATGCAGACTTTTAGCCAGTGCTTTGCATAAAATCTCGCTCAAAATACTTTCCTCCGGCATTAACAAAGACAACAGTTTTTCTTGTAAGCAAGAAAAACACTTTTAAAAGGGCTTTTGATCCCTTTTAGTGATACGTCCCTGCAGTCTGGGTAAAATGGGTTTATGAGGAATGGCTATGGTATTCTTTTTTCACCAACTCTTTCCTCCACTTCCGATCTCCCTACAATAGGTAAATATATTAATATATGTACATATGATTACTCAGCCAGAGGAAAAGGCCCAGAGACCCGAGTTGCAGTTTCACTTCGCTGACTTTGTTTTCGCACTTAAAAAAGTTCTTAAAAATTTGTTTTTATTGTTATGCAACATAAAATGTACCTTTTAACATGTTTTTTTCCTCTGCATTATATTTCAAACTTTTTGACATTTGTATAGAAATCAGTGCACTTTTTTTACAGTAACACATAAAAAATCGTCTCATTTATTGCGAAAAAATTATATATTCACATCACAAAGTCGTAATAACACCGTAATTGTTTTTCCCTACCCCTCGTACAATATATATTTACAGTGGCAATAACAATTAGAAAAATGCTCATTGGTGTTTTCACGCACCACACAGAACATAAAAAAACAATGTACATACATACATGCATCATTTTCACACAAGTGTTTAATCTCTTTGAAGCGCGCAGAGATGCATACGCATGCGCATATGCGAGTCATAGTTTTGTCAAATACACAAAAAGCGATATGGATATGAGATGACGGAAAGGTTTTTGATTGGAGTCAACCGCCGTAATTCTCTCAAATCCGAGATGCTTATGTTAAGCCTAACTAAGCATAAATATATACATACATAAATGCATTTGTACATATGTATAGCTTGCAAAAACCTTGCCGTGCTTCAATGCATCGTGTAATGATGGCTGATTAATGATTGATTACCAGTTTCCGTGACAAACTTTTAAATTCTGCTCCTTCTATCGAAATGGGAATATATATCCACTGAACTGTGCATATCTAGACCCATTCAAAGAGAAACTCTTTTTTTGAAGATATGCATCACCCAAGGAGAAATACGGTTTATTCCACTTATTATCATCTCCCAAAAAAACGGTTGTGGACAATAAAATAAGCAACCAGAGTTTGCAATCCCATTAAAAAGCTTGAAAAAAACAAAAAAAAAAACACATGATGAGAGCCACTGAAAGGAAAAGTGTCTCTCTTGAAACGCTTTAGTAATCCACTTTTTATCTGCTCTGGTAGAAACAATGCCTCCATTTTTATGAGTTGACAACATTGTCACGTCCTCACTGATTTTCGCTCTCAGGTGAAACACACATCAACATCAAAAAAATGACTCAGGTGCATGTGTATATGTATATGTACATGTGTGTGTATGTTCAGCCTGGAAAACGTTTTTTCTTCTTGTTGAGTGAAATCCAACTCAATTGTCTCTCTCTCTTTGAGCTGTACAGATGTAGTCATTATGAAATTAGCAAAAGTTTAATATCTGACATAATTTTGTTTATTTGACTTTGTTGTACCTCACTTGTCTGTCAAGTTATGGGGTGTGCAAAAAAATGTTTTATGGGCTCACTGTGAAGACAATTGAGGAAAGAAATTTGTGTTTTCGGCTAAAAAATGACAAAAACTTTTTAGCGTACTTCCCTTTCCACCAAAAAAGTAATAATTTACAAATTTTCTTGCATTTTAGTGATTCCGGTAGGCCCTTTTAATTAGAAAAATGAGGTAATCTTTAGTATTTGGGGGCATTTCCATATTTTGACAACTTTTCCTTAAACCCAAGATCCTTTCATTATGACTACGCATAACGGGTGCATGACATCATCATGGAAAGTTGACTTCAAGAGAAATTCTATCCTGAACACTGAACGAGCTCGGGGTTGTCTAAACCAAATAAACTTTAATTTTCATGAAGCTATATACATAACTTTCATCCCTAAACATGACTCTTGTGTCACATAGTAGTAGACAAAGGCTAATTAGTCTAATTTTAGCCGCCATTGTCACTCTACATATATTCAAGTCCAATCTCATCCAATCTCTCGACGCTCGATGACGGACGGACACAATGCCGAAACCAACATGCTCTAGGGTTGATCTACCCTTGGTTCAGAGAGCCATCACACAACTTTGAAAAGTTTAAAGTGAGGCAAACAAAAGCCTTTTCTTTACCCCTTTGTTGTGCATTACATGATGAAGGGTAAAGCACACACACTACTTTACTTTACTTACTCCGCATTTTGCATCACTCGAAATCACTTAAATCATTATTACCACTACTCCGCTTTAGAACAAAATCAATCAGTGGTCGATTTATTAAAGGTCATTTACGTCTCGACTAGTCTCAACCGTCTCGTAATCATACTTAATGGCCACAAATAATATTATGTAAATGGGATAGTAAAAAAAAGGCTAATACGCATACATACAACATAAATTGCTCACAGTCAGTGGACAAGCGTCTGAGGAGTGAATGAGATGGAATTCAACTCAGCCTGTGGAATTCCTCCATTCTCTCTGCAAAAATGCTGAAATGTACGACAAATCGAGCGTTAACACTCAATATATTTTTCAGCAAAAAAAAGATCTACCTGCTGCAGCCCTGAGCTAGAGTTCGTGATAAAAGTATTCCTTTTTCTATGAAAATAATAATGGAATGGCATATATTGCATGTCCAAAAATAGGGTTTTCAACGATTCAATTCGCAAAGTGTTGCGCTCAGCTTGTCAACCGTCGTCCCAGAGATTGAGAGGGTCCTTCCAATGTCGAAGAAATTCTTTCTGTTTTATTGTCGTCAATGTTATCGGCCCGCAATCAGTGTGTTCAGAGCCTGCGCTAATATTTAATCTGTTTTAGGGCTTAACTAGATCAGTTTCTATTTAGGATTTCTATCCTTTTATTGAGCCTTACTCAAGTCTTGCTCCATTAAGCCATCTATGTAGGTATGTATATTCCGGTGACTATGGGCTATAAAAGCAATTTTATACGAGCACACAATGCATGGCTGCATGAAGACCTTACAATATTTTGATAACTGATAAGTGTCATTGTTCAACTTGTCAACACCATGGAGGCATGATTTGACACACGAAATGCACGGAAACGCATTACGACAGAAACAAATTCATACATTCTTATACTTACATTCATACAACGTAGATACAAAGATATAAAGAGGCTCGAAAATGAAACTTTTTTTCTTGCTCCTCGTCCGTGCCACATGTCACCAGAAACAGTGCAAATTTGTGTCCTTTAAAATAGCCAACCTTCAAACTCAAACGGCTTTTGCATTTAAACTATCAAAAAGTGTCATTTGACTATGGAAGGAAGTGGGAAGAAAAGGTATGCAAAACACACTCCAAAGATTCGATTCTTTTCTTTGTTTTTGCATAAAATCGATAAATATGTATAACCATCAAACCAATAAATACATGCATTAAAATCATCTCTTTTCAATAAAAAAAACTCCAATAGCTCAAAAATGACTTACTTGTCATTATTACCATTACCCTACTCCTAATCCTTACAGTGATTTCCGATCATTTCTTTAAAAAACAAGCTTCCCAATAACCATCTGATACTACTCTGATCGCAACCGAGTTTTCAAACATCAAATCAACCGTCAACCCTCTCTCATCGCTCATTGTCAATCTCTACAGCCCAAGCTTATCACCACTTCAGCTTTTCAAAAAAAACCCTTACAACTACGCGTCTCTGTACCGTTGAGCACGAGCGTTACTAATATGCATAAATGCACTTGCTTACGACGGTGTGATTGCCTCTCTTTAACACATCATATGCGCTCTCAAAACTCAAATCCCTCCACAACTCATTTTTCCTTCACTCTCATCTTAATTCCTCTGCACTTTACTTCAGTACATTTAGGCATGATGTCGATGTGAGACACGATACTCACCGCCACTGCTGCGGATACGTACATACTGCACTTGTCTCAACTCACAACCTCCTCCATTGACTAACTCACGTTGTCTGAGAGAGTTTATCATATTGATATCAAAGGAAAAACGTTGTAACACTCTATTTTTATATTTTACCATATCAATGTTGTTGGATATATTATATAGGTATACATATTTTTTTAAAGCTTTGCTCCTTATTCTCTCTCTCACTCCTTCCTTCTTCAACCCTTGTTGAGCTGTGTGAGCTCTAGTGTTTAGAGTCTACTCCTCCGATAAACACAACAAATTGGAATGCAATTGCTGAAAAAAAATTGTAGTTTGTGTGTGTGAGCTTTATTAGTTTCTTGCCATTACCAGTTCAGTTCTCCCCTAGAGTACTTGCCGTTGAGGCACACAGACACAGGAAAAACTTTGTATGAGACAGAAAAAAAACATTGTACTTTTTGGGAAACAAATGAGTAAAAAAAGGTAGTAAGTAGTAGGTGTGTGCAGCTTACCTCGTCGTGAAGGGAAGCTGTAGCCTGCAAACCTGCCCAAAAAAAGCTGAAGAAAAGTGAGAGAGAGCCCTTTTCTCTCTCTCCTCGTCTATTTAATTCTTTGTTCATTTTCCCCCGTCCGTTTTCCCTTTCATTTCGCCTGTGAAGATCGGCACAGGAGCGTGGCATGTGCTGGGACGAGGAGGTGATCACACGGCCTCGTGCGACAAATGATAATAATATTATTATTAGCTAGGATCAGAAAAGTTAGAGAAGGGAAAAGAGAAAAACAGTGTGCTTGGGACGGGAAAAGTGAGATTCTATTTTTTTTCCTGGTTTGTTGAAAGAAGGAAGAAAAAAAACGTTGCATGTGTGCGGAAAAAAAAGCTCGTGGGCTCTTTTCATACCGTTTTCTCCGACACGGATTAGCTTAGAAGGAGGATTGTGAGTTTGAAGGAAAGTCCGACGGACTTTTTCCGAGGAGACTCTTGACATAGCTTTAGGCCAAAAACTCTTGTGTATCACTACCCCCTGACTTTTTTTGTTCATTCTGTGTGAGACTCATTTTGTGAAAGCATGGGATCTAAAATGTGAACTCATGGAGGACTCAGTGTCTGTGAGGGATGCTGGTGAAAAATTGTTGCACGTGAGATGAGACAAAAAACGAGATATACCGTGAGTACATGGCTACAACCCAAAGCCATCACCGGTGAAGCACTTTTCCTTTTGTGAAAAAAACAACTCTTCAAAATATACTTTTTTTACCACCACATTATGTAAATTAGGCACTCTTTCTGGCGTTCGGGTGCTAAGTTGATCTCACGTGTAAATACGCAGTATTCTACTTCAATTGGCTTAGTAAATAACTAAAAGTTTCCCTTTCTTGACTGCCATTTGAATTTTGTGACATTATTTGATTCGTCTTGGAGAAAGTTGTATTGATTTCTTGATGTGAGAAAAATGGAGCAGGCATACCATTACAAAGACTACTGTCATAATCAGACGCTGACCCACCACCGTCCCGTGAACCCACATGAGGGCCCATGCAGAGCCCCTCGCAGCCCCCTCCACATTTGCAGAAAGGAGCTGGAGCGAATGGCCCCGCGTCGGGCCAACCAGGTACGGAATGAGCTGATACAATATGTATTTCTTTCATAGTTCATAGTATTTGGCTCATCAGTTTAAGAAAGTTTTTAAAAATTCCATCACACAAATTTCCATCCATGTGCTTGGTTGTTTAGAAGATGTGTCTTGTCATGGAGGCCTCTCACAACCGTACCTACTTCCAGATCGTAGAATAAGGAACCAAGTTTCTGCTTGCATTCCTCCAAACTCTATAATTAAAAATAGGTGTACTACTAATGTAATCCCATCTTGCCATCCACACAAACACCTTCATAGTAATATGCTCACTGTTTGTTGCATAACTCTTCTACAAAAAAAACTAGCTCAGAAGCTCACAAAAAAGTACGACGGCTCATTCGACTGTGAATACGCGAAATTGTTTCATTTTTACTTAATCTGCATTTTATACGCTAATTTTTTACACAGACAAATATACAAATACAAGAAGGAAAAAATCTACACATACACAGAAATGCTTACTTGTGCATATGAGATGCACCAAAGCTTCTAAAGAAATATATAAAAAAAATTGTTTGTTGCGCTTATGCAAAACTGAGAACTCGACATGATACACATACTTACATTTTTTCTAGCATTAATTGCACAATAGTTAACAGTAATTGTTCATACGATATAAAGTTGAAGAGTTGAAGAAGAAGGGAAGTGATGTCGAGAGAGCAGAACATGCTCACAAGAGGAGAGATAAAACTGGTACAGTAATCAGCATAATATTATTTTTGGAACTGGCGAGAAAAGCTACTAGTATACATAAATACACACTCATACTTGACTTGGAAAGAAGATGATGGAAAAGATAAGAATCTGCGTTTTAAATGAATGAACTAGGCTTTTGTACGTACCTAGCAGCATTTTGTTAGGTAGCATTGCGTACCACACAATGATTTTTTTTTCTTCTTCTAGATCTTGCCACTCTCAGCTTCTAGTAGTCCACTAGTAGACCTTCAATGACCCTGAGATTTTAATTTTTTACGGAGTTGATCCCATGTTCCATGTCCATGTAAAAATGATATGCCATATAGTTATATGTATGTAATAAAATGTGAAACAAGAGCCAACAGGTATTTAATAATCAGGGAGAATGTGGAGCAAAAATTGTAGACAGCTTAGATGAAAATATTTCCAGTTTCTAAAGCTTTTCTGGGAGTTTGTGAGAAAAGTGTGTGTGCTTTTGCATATGTGTCCAATGTGGTTGCAATTAGGTAGTACAATGTTTTTTGGGGATGTGAACAGTGAATGCATTACAAGAAAAAGTATTAGGTAAGAGTAGTGTGGCGTCCAACTAGTCAATTTATTGCTTCCAAGATTAGTTACGGCCAGTTCCCACGATAAGGTTTTTTTTCCACAAAAATCATAATGCAGCAGGGGGAAAAATCTATAAAATTAACTAGCATAAATGAGTAAGATGCGTTGTTGCCCGTGCTACCAGATTCTCATTTTTTTTGCTGTTCATCGTCTGTGAATATGGTGGGCACGGGTTCACGGGAAATCCAAATTATAATGAAGAGTGCTGGAAAACTAGAACGCAATTAAGCTTCTAATAATGAGGGCGGCAGGTAATTTTAGACGAGTTTTTCTAGAACCATTGTGTTTTTGTAATTTTGCGCCTAACACTATTTTCTAAAAAAATTTCCTGTGTCTTGAAGAAGAAAAAATCTGGTTTTTCATTCCTTGTTCGTAAAATACTATCCATGTACATAATACGCATTGCTCAAGTTTGAAAAAAAACTGAAGTTATAAAAATTCCCTGTTTCTACGCTGTTTCGTACAGTGCTGTACTTTAGTGTGCCATGAAATTCTATTTTTTTTCCTCTGGAAACATTGAAAAAATGAAGAGCAGTTGCTGATGGGTACTAGAATTAATTAGACTTTGTTATCCATTTTAGCCAGTTTTGTGTGGCTGACAGCTCCAGCACGCAAATCAGACTGTAATAAATCAATTTCTGACGGACAAATAACATTCCTTAATAGACAGGTAGATTTTTAAAAACAAATGTATGAAACGGAGATGTATCCAAATCGCAATATTGCAGCTCATAATTATCCTTGTCTCTCGAAACCCTATTTTTCCATGAGAGAAAAAACCGGTAGAGTTCCTAACGAAGCATGAAAAGTCATTTTATGTAGTATTTTTATTTTGAAAAAGTTATTTTCCCTATATGCAAAATATCACTTTCACAAGTCACATTGAGCGCGTAAGTAAGTATACATATACCTACCCGCCAATTACTGTTTAATGATGATACAGAGTCGAGCTCAAGCTTTCCTAAGGTTTCTTGATGTGGGGGCGGACGTGAAGCTGATTATGCAATTTTTTAATTGTTTACACATCAACTCTCTATTACAGGAGTTTAATGTGTTTTCATTCCATGTCTTGTGAAGGTCTGCCTAATAATACATATGCATATTATATCTCTTGTATTAATCTCAAGGAAAAAAATTGGTGCATGTTATTTCCGTGCTGAAATTTGGGTCAATTTGAGAGAGATAGAGAGAGAGATGACTACAGCCCCAAAAGTTGTGGGCAAAGTGATGCAAAATCCTTTTGGTTTCACTCAAGTCACACAAAGCACACAAATTTTGTGCATGTGCAGTGATGATTAATACGTGCTTTATGAGATATTAATAAGATGATAGATGCACATTCTCTCACACACACGCTTAAATCTCTCAAGTAAAAAAGAATCACACCAAAAAATTAATACGATATTTTATTCCTCTGCATACGTAATTAAGATATATATATATATATATATTATATAGACAATTGTTTTGTTTGCATTAAATACTCGAAACCCTGCAAAATTTTGCAACATTTTTCTGCATTAAGTCAGCCTTGATAAATATTTACAACAAGCTCATTTTTCCAAATGCTGTTACGTGTTAGCTCATTGCACATCAATTGCATCTGTGCAGAAATTTTTTTGCGCACCGTTTACGATTTGCATAAACGGCTTTTGATTCAACCAACTCATCGATGAGAAGGAAATCCTTTTTCTTTAAATTCTACTCATAATCACTCGCACCTTTGCAAATATGTAAAGCAACAGAAGTCTATGTTGAGCCTTTAATCTTGTCATCTATCTCTCTTGAGCATGTAACAAAGTCTTGACGCTCAATAAAAAAATCGAGGGAAACATTGGAACTGCATAAATGAGTCATTACTTAGAAAAAAACAATTTATTTCTTTCTTTCAGCATTTTGCTCAAATTAAGTGATATATTGGCTTACAGCTACATATATGTACCATATCTATTTGATATTTTTTCAAGTGCCTCTGTCTAAATCACCGTATATGCTTTAATTTTTGAGTTATAGATGCCTCATTATATTACTACATACTCATGTTACACACACTCATTAATGATATATCGTGCATCGGAGCTCCTATCTGGGAATTTTTATATACGCTATAATCATTCCGTGATTACGCCTGATACAAACAGTCATATCATTAAGGTGTAACGTAGGAGTTAATACGGCGAGAGCAAGAAACCATTGTCATTTCCTTTAAACTGTTAAGCTATTTAGCGATGTAACACGAAAGGCAAACACCACTTATCAATATTGATGTGATGAATATGGGCGTATATGATTATGTGTGCTAATAATAATAACCGAAAACTCAAAGTATTTTATATTTGAAACGTATAATATTTGAATTCAGGGCACAAAAAAAGTAGATTCGGTTTGATCCAATCTCATTAAGTGATTGAGAGAGTGTGAACACGACCGACTCGAGCTGATTTTTTTGTATACATATTATTACAAAATAAAGCCCTTAGAATTGATCGAGTCAATACTTAATAATAATGGTAAAATGCTCATTTCAAAATTCGAATCCAATGAGCTTAAATCATGCAGGAATTTTTGTGATCGTATCGAAAAATGCCGTGAGTGATTTTCCCCTATTCGTATGTAATAAATATTATATACATATTTTTGTGTGTCCGATGAAAGATTAGAATCTACAAGAATACAAGGGTTGTAACGACAGCAAATGTACATAAATACGTAATGTACGCAAGTAAGTAATAAAACGGTGTGTAAATAGTAAATACAGCTTTATTTTCCCTTTCAATAACATCATTCTCAATCTGCATGTAAGGAAAAAAATATCGTAGGTAAAGTGCACATGCACCAAGTCCCTTTTTTGACAAGGAGTGTGCCGATGAGGGTTTTGTAAATGAAGTGAAATTGCAAGTACAAGACGATTATTACAAGTCGGACGATCACATCACGACTTAACTATGAAAATCACGGAAACAGATCAGAGAGGCAAAACTCACATGCTTCATGGAGGCGAGAAATACGCAATTACTCATATATTAAGACTTGTACTTTGAACAATTTTCTTTTCGCAAATAGAAAAAAAGATTGAGTGTTGCATATAAATTTATATTAGTTTTATGTAGGAGTGTCTTAGAGCCTTTTCCATACATAAATATAAGTTGTAAATTATATAAAGACGAGAAAGTAATAAGAATGAATTACTATCCATTATCATTTTTATCCTCACCTTCGATTCCTGCCGTCTGCCGTGTTTTTAGATAATTACACCGGCCAATAATGCATACACAAACAGGAATTATTTATTTGAAATAAATATTCCTATTTTTATTACACTTGTTATTTTTTGAAGTGTCGGTGTATGTACAACACAAATTAAAAACGTATTGACTCTGATTCATAATAACGTATTTTTTCCTTCCTTTTTCTATCATTACTTGTTGTCATTTCGATTTCGTACTTACAACCTGTATTTACACTTTTATGCTGATATGTTCCTCTCAGAAAACGGATATGTATAGCTTGGAGATAAGATTAGTCAAAGACAAAAAAACTTATATATATTTTCTCTCCATCTTTAACTCCTTAAGTAGCTGTGGTCGCTTGGGGCGCGGATGTGAAATAACTATGTAAAAGTAAAATGTAAATACCTACATATTATAATGCATTTTTATACATTCCTTCTGATTCGATTTTTTCCTCAAACACATTTATATCATCGGATTAGTACGAAAACTCCTTTTAAAACCTCTAAACTGACAGGAGAGTAGAAAGAGAGACTTGCACCGCTGCTAGTGAAAGGATACAATTCCGCACACAGAGAGGTCTTAACTAGATTACTCTTTTCAAACCGTATTGTTATCAGGGGAGACCGTCTCTACGTTTTTTTTCAATTGGCAGGTGTAATTGTATCCGCAAACTTTGAAAATTCGAATTCAAAATGTGAGCCAGTATCTCACTAGACCCTGTTGAAATACAGACGCGCACGACAATGAGGAAAGGCTTAATTTAAATAAATTATATTTTGCTCTCGAGAATTCACTCCTCTTTTTTTTTTAAAAAAATATAGTCAAAGTGAGCCTGATCTCATTAACTATACATTGGCTCATTCCCTCGCCCTTCAGAGACTGCACTGATCATGCTGAACCCACACGGGATAAAAGACTGCTTCCTTGAAAATTGCGATTGTGATTTTGTGTGGCTTCAAAAAATTATGAAAATATTAAACCACCACAGGTATTAGCTTAACGGGTGTGACTTGTACAATATTTTTTTCATTCGAGAAATCCATATAGGATTTGTGAAAGGGTTAATGTTTCGACTTCCGGCAGACTTTCCTCGTTTTTTCATTTGAGATTTATCATCAAAAAAGTGGCTTCAATCTGCATGTATTTTACATGGCCGAGTTTTTTGGGGGAGAATCAAGATGTGTTTAATAACTGAATTAAGGATAGTATTGTGGATTTAAAATTTCTACTGATTTGAATGCTTAGATGATCCAATTTCTACATATTTATTTTATAATTTATTGATCATGTGCTAACTATTTAAAAGTCAAATTTCTACATATTATTCAGTCTATCTGACAATATTATATAACATAATATGAGCAGTTTCACCCAAAACGGCAGCAATTTTCACTGCAACCATATTTATCTTCTCTGATGAAAAAGACGTTGTCAGTGAGCCATGGAAATTTGTCTTGGGTGTCGGTGTGACAATCTCTCCCATAATTTCAGTAAAAAGTCGTCATGTCAACTATACAAACATGAAAGAAAGCTGCAGATCTACATAACATTCCTTAATTCCCTAACAATTGGGGATACGTGTGCGGCGCCAAACTGAGCATTTTCTCCTCGACCAAGCACCACCGCCAAAAAATTGCCAATAAATTTTGTCAAGAAATGGAGAGACAATAAAACAAAACACATATAAATATGCGTATATATCTGTGTATTATCCCATTTCCATTCCTCTGAGAATAAGACAAGAGAGGAAATTAATGAACGAGGGACATGAAATAAGCAGTGACGGTCACTCTCATCTACCCTTTTGTAATTTAGACAAGAGGCCGTGTTTACACTTTAAGCGCCAGCTCAATTTCAACTAAATCTATTTTCCTCCCTGACCATGTATATAAATATGATGCAATTCAGCATTTTGTCTTGAAAAAAAAGCGCTGGGGAAAAAAGGCTGTGTTTTGTGTGATTGAACGCCGCTACATAAATAACGTCACATTTTTTCCTCGCCAATTAATTTATTCACATAGTTTTTTACAAACAACCGTACATATTTGCATATCTGAAGCTGAAATACCTATATTTTGAAAGGAGTTTGAGCAAATGCGCATATGCATGCAGGGCGAAAAGTGCAAGTTTTTTTTCATAAAACAAGGATTTAGATTTTCGTCGAGATTTTCCGTCGAAGAAATAGAAAAAAATCTCCTAATCAGCCACAAATTTGTTGGTGTGTATTTCTGCATAAATTTTCCTCCTTGCAGTTTTGCTCCATTTCTTGAAGCCACGTTCGTGAGTTTTCAATTAGCTGTGAAGTCTAATTTACCAATTTGATATAGAATTTTTTCTCTCTCTCCCTTTTCTTATCATTATGAATATTATATAAGAATATTAAAATCTCGAGTGTTTATTGTCACCATGTCTTGCATTAATTCCCACTTTGGGCTCGCGTGCTGTGTATCCGTAATGAATTTCATGTGGGCTGCCTCCTATTGTCATTGTCACTTTGGGCCCTTTTCTTTCCCCCCTTCATTTTGCGTAAATACATGAATGCGCCAAGAAGAAATATACACACTTACAACATTTTTTCTTTGACTACTACGGCAGGACGACAAAACAATTTGCATTTTCAAGACCACGTCTCAACGTTTTTTTTGCCAAAAGAGCTCGTAAATAATATGCTCTTTCAGAGAGGGAATGGAATGGGACGAAGCACACACTCATTTTTACTATATGTGCTTGAAGAGCTGCTTGAAATCTCTCGTAACGAAAATGAAACCAATTTCCCTTTTTATGTAATCTTCCTTCAAGATAAGAAGTAAGAAACACTTAATGCTCGGCTCTTTCAGATTACATTTTTTTAAAAAAAAAAAGAGTTTTACATACATAAAACAAACCGTTTTTGCTTTGTCTCCGTAACATCCACCGTTTTATTTTTGAAAAAAAAACACGAGGCTCAAATCGCCATTCTCGGCCTAATCTTGCTTGATCTGGCCAGTAAGTGTAACAAAATTCGCAATGATTTTTACTTAAACGGCGAGAAGAGCAATTGCGAGAGTGAGAGAGAGAAAAAAAGTACAAAACAGGAGGCTCAACTTGACTTTGGTCATGATGAAATTAGAGGAATTCCATGCCCAGTTCCCAATTACCCCCGTATCTCACGAAGCTCGCGCATACCTGCAATTACCAGGTGAAACAGCACAGAACCAAAAAACAAGTATGCACCTATATTCATGTATGTATGTATGAATGAATTCATTAATATAATAAGCCATTATGTTTAGTTGTGCATAATTAATCACTTTTAATTGTTAGCCATACACATATATGTATACATATAGCTGCAGCAATGAGATAATCTCAAGTCCTTTCCTCGACTTTATCTGAGGTAAAAAAAGACTGATTCCTAATGCAAAAATGTGCACAGATGAATTTACAATTTTTATAGATATATAAGGCGAGTCAAAAGCATAAAAAGCATAAAAATTTAAACGTGATTTTAGACTATGGGTAGCTACTATATTCGGATAGAGGAGACGAAGTTTGGTACAAATCACTAATTTTCTT
>JAHZMY010003706.1:0-50357 GCA_027743915.1 Seira sanloemensis
CCTAATTGTAGCAAATTGTATGGGCTTTAAAACGTGATATAGCATAGATTTGTAGCTTGAATTATTCTGGAGAAATTTAAGTTTTAAGACTTATGCGATACTTATTGACTGGGGGTTTATCTCGCCAAATCGTAACAATAACATGAAAAAAAGAGAAGAAACGACAGCAACAACACCATCAACCATCTTCTTCCCTCCTCATATAATAATCATGATCGTAATAACAATAATAGTAATACAAGCAATAATGCGCAATAATAGCAGAAGGGGGAAAGAATGATGCATGATGAGGAAAGATTGCAATAAAAGTAATCACGACGATGGCAATGCTTGATGAGTTTGTAGAGAAAAAAAATTTGTTCAGAGGAGAAAAAAAAGAGCCAACTTGAAGTTGTTGGAGAATAGGGAGAGACGGTCAATGCACCTTTTTCCCCTAATGCTCATGTTCTTTTTGAGTACTCACACACTGTAGCACACACACAGAAATCAGGTTTCTTCTGCAGCAGAAGAAGAATACATCTGGTTTTTTTACCTACGATCTACCTTGCCTTTTTGCGAGAACAACTTTTAATTTTAATTCCTTTATGTAAGCTAAGTTTAGGGTGATGCTTGATGGTGATTGCAAAAGTCGCATTTATATTTGAATCATGAATCACGATGAAGTTGTTTCATTGTAATACCTTGTGTAAACTCTACAAACGAACACATTTTTTCTTCTCCTCTGCCGTGATTCGTAATGAAGTTTCTTTTTTTCAAATGACAGTTAATATTTGAGGAGATGTGCCATCAGCATTACATACATATATCCATGAAAGACATGCATAATATGTACGAAGCAACTGGTGAAGCATACAGAAAAGATCGTCATTGGCCTCAAACTCAAAACTAAAATATAAAAAGTCTTTTTCGGGGATGGTTATTGGAGCCAGTGGAAATTACCTACGAGAGGAGATAATAAATATCTGATAAATGGTACCGCATAAAATCTGGACTTGATTCATACGCGGAAGTTACTAATAGAGCTGCTGCTCGCTTTTTTTTGTTTTCGTCTCCGCGGTGAAATATTGGGAGGAACAAATTCGAATTACAAATTATCTGGGGACACCGTTTACACAGAGAAGTTGGCCGAGTTCCCATTATTTAAATTATTCTACCCGGACAAAAAACCCGGGGTGTAATGTCCCCTTTGCACACACACACACACAAGTATTTATATAGAAAATATCATAGAAGGTGGGAAGTTTATCCAAAACTTCGACTTATGAATACCAAAAAGTCTTTCAGGAAGGAGAATGAGAGAGAGTGTGTATATCTCGTGAAACTGCTTTCGTATCGTCATCTCATCTCTCTCTGCATAAGTTGAAACTCTCGAAAACCCCCAAAGACTCTTCACATTATGTATTCATATGAATATTTTTAGGTCTTGTGTATGTGTATATGTCGCAATGAGAGCAATAAGACAAACTCTCGCTCGAAGAGGTCGATCATTCCTCCATAAAGCGGATGTAAATTTATGTGCGAGGGCTCCACCACCAACACCAAAATTTATACGCAGAGTTTATTAGAGGTTTTGATAAGAAATAAATTATGTTATGATTTCGATAAAAAAATAAGAAAAGTATGTAAATATATGAACCGCTGAAAAAATAACACATTGATTCTGTTTTCCCTTAAGCTATCTCATATTTTTCTTGACTTGCATAAGATGATTTCTTAAGATGCGGAGAGGAGATATGAAAATAAATAAATACACACACAAATAGAATTTTCTGTCTTTCTCGTTTCCCCCAACTCGAGGAGAGAGGGAAAGGAAATAATAAGTTAATAAGTGCACGAAATTGGAGCAAGATTGAAGAGATGCGTTTTTTTTTGCCTCGGAATCTTTTTCGTGGCAGTGAAGTAGGGTAATAAAAAAACGAGGATACACAATGTAATCTATTTTTCTGTGTTCCATATTTCACCTTGTTGTATAGTATACAACAACGGTGATGATTCAGCTAAAGAAAGAAAGGAAGAAAGAGAGAGAGAAACAAAGACTTGCCTGCTTTTATCTTTTATTACATCCGTAAATAAAGACAAATACGAAAGTTAAGGAATAATTCAACCATGAAATATTTCCAGTCACATCATCCACAAATAGATCATAAAGAAGGCTCAAAGACAATCGAAAAGTAAACGAGTGTGTGTACACCACGGACAAACATGGATACGTCATGTGCACATTTCATCTTCCCAAATGTACCTTTTTTTCCTGGGCAACCATCTCCTTAGATTCAGCATTCAGCCTTACAATAACACGGAAATAAAAAAAAACTCAGAGAGTTCACGTGAATCCTCAGATTTTCCACACGCAAAGAAAAACACAGAGTGTAGATACATTAGATTAGAGAGAGAGAGAGAGAGAGAGAGAGAAAGAGAGATGTTCTCGTCAAGTCTAAGGGATGATGAAGCCGATCGATTCCAGCTCGCCAACCATAACTCTTTTTATAGCCCATCCTATCTAGAGCAAATTTGCCAAAATGATCATCTCAGCGAACGCTTATTCTAGCTCATTCACTCCTCTTTTTTTCGTCTCCACTACCTATGTACAAGACAAGAGAGAGAGAAGAGAAAAAGCGAGATTTTTTTTCATCCGGGCTAACTTCTTGCGATCTTTACTTTTTCGACTATCTCTTCTTGTTTCCTCACCTCTCCAGCAGCAGCAGACAAAAAAACGCACATAATACTGGATTTTTTCCTTCTCCTGCTTTCAGCCTCGGAAATACATATATACATACAGGAGACCAATGCCTTTCGCATTTTTCCAGTGTTGGAACACGTTCACCATTGTTGATTTACTTATGTCTATTTGATCTGTTGGCTTGCTCGGATCCAGAGGTTCTGAAAAGTCTCCAGACTCTGGCTCTGACGAAGAAGAAGAAGCAACACAGAAGAGGAAGAAAAAATAACCGAACGTCTTCTTTCACAGAATGTTTGGACAAGAATGAAAGAAACCAAAACCGAAGGCTGACTTCATTCATAATGGAGTCTCGGTAGAGATCCTGCCACTCCACATTGTGCACTTCCACACATATCCACCCACAAAAAAAATCTGTGAAGGGAGTCGAGAGCCCAACTGTAACCAAGAGGATAGTTCATATATGGCGACAACTTTGACGTGTTTGAGAAAGAGAGAGAGAGAGCGCCAATCCACCGCAACATGTGCCTTTTGCCTGCCCCAAATAGACTCATACACTTATACCATCTAACATTCGCCATTCTTTTCATGGTGACAGAAATAAAAAAGACATTCCTCAGGACGAAACACGACCGCCAATATCTTAAATATAAACTCTCGCTGGTTTTCTTTTTCTTATGTGGAAGCATTCTGCCGAGAAAATAGGAAAAAAAGCCATGAAAGCCAGTCTGGCTCGGAGAGGGAGAATGGCTCCGTGACAAGAAGATCCTGTGACTGCAGTGAGAGCTGTCTCTTTTTTCCTCCGGGAGAAATCAGATGAATGTCTATGCATTTTAAATGCACTTGTGTAGAAATTAGAGGGGAAACATTGGCATTTCTTTCCAAGCCACTTTCTCTCCTGATGTCTGCTCTTGCTGCACTCATTCACAACTCAACTTTTATTGTAAGGATGCGCCCTTTCAACTCCACCGCATTGACTAAGGCTATGAATTTAAGAGTAGAACTTCACATCGGCCCTTTTCATTTCGGCTTCAAGTGCTCCTTTCACTTCATTTACAAGATCCTCTTCAGGACCTATCATAGGTATACATATGTATATGCATGCATGATGTGGAGTGTGGAGCAAAGGGGTAATAAGCTGTGAGGGATGTGTGCACGACACGACGATCATAACTGTGATTAGAGACACGCTATCAAAAAATAAAGTCTACTACATCTGTAGATTTGCACTTGAAATGATAGTAAATGAACTTTCCATTCGCTGCAGTGATATTTTCAAACAACTAAGCTCATTTTCCCCCTTGTCTCCCTTCATTATTCCTGAAGTGGTTATCCTCGTTCTTTTTTTTGGATTATCCATGTTTGCGACAAATCGCGGTGAGTTGGTAGGAGCTGGTCTTCCCCATAAAGTTGAGGATGAAGGGTCCTTCAGCGGAACAACGTTATTAGAGGCTTTGTCTGTGCCACAGGCCACAACGTACATAACGTATGTAGTTATATCTCCGATTTGAGATTGGAGAAATCCGTAAATCCGTCGTCTACTCCTTCTTCAGGGGAAAAAATGTGCAGCAATAATAATGATGCTCATCTTCATCATCCATCTCTTGCGAAAAAGGGATATTATGTCTGCACTCCCAAATCTTTCGGCAGCTTTTTTCCCTGGCTCTTAATACTCCTCCGAATCAAGGCTTTTGATGGGGCGCACACTTGAAAAGTCGACGATAAATCATTATTTCTCCTGCCCTCGCACAAGAGCTAGGATTGACGGGAATTTTTTAAAGCATTATGTGATGATGATGAGCAGAATGAGACAATCAATATTTACGCTTCACCGAGCGTCCATAAACACACCACCATATACATACATATATCCCGTCTGCGTTTATTTTTGAAGAAAAAAACTCCGTTATCAAAGCAAGAGACTCTTCAGCTCAGTCAAAGATTTTCTCCTCTGAAGGACGAGCATAAATGACAAAGTTTAGAAGTTATTTTAATAAGATTGGTCGGGAAATTTTTTTGATATAAGGGGGTGATCACGAAAGGAAAACACGATATAGAAAGGAATTTTTTATTTCTTTTTTGAAACACGAATTTTTTTCTCGCTTCTTCTTCGGCTACGCACACATTAAATAAATATGACACTCCACTTAAAGCCAGAGAGTGGGGGGACATTCGAAGGAGGAGGAGGCAGGAAGTTCGTGGAGAAAAGGACAATGTCATCATCCCATCATTCACACTCCTTTTGTTCAAATTGTCATTCACGTCGTCGTGAGTCATTTTTTCGGGTTTGGAGAAGAAGATGAAGAAGAAACGTTTTAAATTCAAATGCTCATCGTGACCAGTTGCGATGATTTTGAGATACTCTCCGCATATCTACATACATACATATGTACATGCTATGTTATTAGCATAGGGTTTTTTCTTCCTTCCTTTCACCAGTATTGTTCCTCGAACACCAGAGATGAGGCTCTTTTTTACTGAGTGGAATTCCTCTTTAAAAATGTTTTTAAAAAATGCGAGAGAATGTCATCAACAATGTACTGTAGATACATAGATAGAATATGCATATGGGCATATTTTCACATCGGAATAAAAACATCCGTCTCATTGTTTCATTGGATGGGCATGGGCAAAGGAAAAAGAAAACATTCATATTATTATTATTACCGAGGCTGAAGTGTGAGCTTTTGCATGTCTTCGTTTCCATCTTTTTTTACGGGGAGATTATCCACATCTGTCTGCGTATATCTGACATTCCCTACTTTAAATCGTTTTTTTTCTTTTCTTCTTCTTCTTCTTCTTCTGTAATTTTAACTCCGTAACCCTCTAAATACTTATTCTCACCCAGAATCACCCGAAAAAGGAACCTTCTGGTTTGGCTTTCAAGTGGTTCGCTACAGTCACTATTATTGGAGCTGAAGAGTGAAGATGAAGAAAAAAAATCATTTAAACGAGTTTTTTTTCTTTCCTTCTTTCTCTCTCCCTTTTTTCCTCGTCTCGCGGTGCAATACGAAGTTCACCGGGTTTATATTGCATTTTATTGTATAGCATTTTGCGGTTTAACGTTTCGCAAAGGAGTTATATTTCAGTTGTAGTTGATCCCTTTAGAACAATAATGGCTGGTTGTGTGCTTATAATTAAAGAAGATGAGTGCCCAAAAAACGAAAAAACTTTTTTAAAGAGGATAGGGAGACAAAGTTGAAGCTTCAGAAGAAGGGAAAAACTTTACGCCGTAAAAGTGAATAAAGTGGGAAGGGAGAAAAAGAGCAATTATCTTGATGGACGCCAAACTGAAAACTTGTTCTAGTCACTCAGTCGGTATGGTATACAGATGAAAAAAAAGAACCACCAGAAGAAGCAAGCAGCCGCACTCAAATGCTCATTTTAAAAAGGTTCGACATCCACACTTTATATAAATGAGTGAAGGCGATATAAATGTCATAGCTTTAATTTTGAAAAACCGTGTGCTCCAAATTCCTTCTCTCTTACAACTTTAAAAAAAGGAAAATGGGAATGGGAAGAAAATAACTTTTTTTTTTAAATAAAGAGAATACTTTTCGACTTATTTCTCCGCTATATGAATGGTCTCAACTTACAACTTCCCAACATCCCAACTCAACTTCTCCTTTTTCTTACTCTGAGGATAAGCTCGTAGGAGTCAGCTTATCTTGGAGAAATTATACAGTGGTATCCCGTGACAGGGTGAAACAAGTCCTGTGTAGTATTTACTCTGCATAAACTCCGTGATATGAGTTTGGCCATATACTAGGGAGCAGCGATAACTTTTTTTTTCTTCTTCTCTGGGCTTCCTTAAGGAATCCTTTAAAACACTAAAAAAGTTGTTTCACAAAGAATTTATTACTTCCTTTGTGGCTGGAAAGACGAATGGGCTCACTCCTTGGTGCGTATCTTTTTTGGCTTTGGATATGCCTTCCTTACGTACACACACACAAGCTTTATAACATCCTCTCTCCTTTTTCCCTGTAACGTTCATGGAACACTTGAAAAAAATGTATAAAAATGTATATTCATATATGACAATGAGAATGGGAGAGAGAGAGAGAGAGTCGAGCTATTTTTTATACCATTTTTGGTTCATTCTATGCCGAGAGCATAACAGTTTTATATGAAGTGACGGAGATTTACTCAACTTAAAGATTATTTTTTTTCTTTCAGGCCAAGTCCAAGCCCGAGATAACTATTGGAGAGGAAGAGAGGGTGAAGTGTGCATCATAGATATATCCACATGTACATATATTACACCTTGTCGGAAATAAAACTGGAAAGATCAGACATTTCATGTGTCTCTCTCCCAAAGGACTCTCCGACTTTTTTTTGTACGTACACTTCCTCCACAACTGCTCCGGAGTTCATTGGAACGCGCTTAATATTATCTCCCTCTCTCCAGAAATAAGACTTTTTTTTCTCTCCTTCTCTCTAAATTTCAAGAAGAGGAAAAATGAAATACTTCATAATTTCTGTACACTTCTTCATGTCAGCCTAACCTCGAGAAAGGAGAGTGTGTCTTCTCACACAATTTTTCGAAATCCTAGACTTTAATACAGAAAAGTCCAGCAAATGTTCGGGGGAGAATGTAAACATTTGAAAACAAAATCATGGATATGTAGATCATCTGCCTGGAAATGAGGATTGATCAAACTCGCGTTGAGATACCCCAATTTATTTTTCTGCTCAGGATATTTGCTCTACTAATTAATACCCATACTCTCACAGGAGGGCCCATCCACATAAAAGTTTTATAATAGAGACGCATCACTTCACTTTCGCGAAATACCTATGTGTGTATATTTAAATTATTTTTTCCTATTTACCGAGCCCATTCCTCCAGCAGCCTTGAATGGAAAAATGTGATTTCATTTCTCCTCTTTAATTGAAGCCATATCGGATATTTTCCCCCTTTCTCTGCATCCGAATGTGGATGGATGTTGATAGTAAGTAGCTGCACAGTGGTTGCGTCAGTATGAGTTTGATTACCCAAGACATAGAGAAGTGGATGTATGTAACGTTTTTTTTCTTCTTTATTTACTTTTTTCCTCCCAACTTTCCACTTCCCTCATGATGATGGCACGACAGCGCTATTCTTATTATTACCATTATTGAGAGAGAGAGAGGATATTATTATTCCACCTATTACCATTATGGTATGAGCATGAATCCAACTTCACTTTTTTTTTACTGAAGTGATGATAATAGCTATCAAAAGCTTTTACGCCGGCGCCTTAAAAATACCACTAATATCTTCAATTAAATGATAAATAATATCTAGCTTTGTGCCGCCACCACCAACACCACCAACAACCACCACCAAAAGAATCTCTCTCGTTTTTGGAATTCTCTCTCCTCTCGCCCACACGTCTTTACTTCTTGAAACATTCTTTCTTCTTCTTCTTCTCCTTCTTCGTCTTGCAGGGATCCATTCTCTTTTTTCAATTTTTTTTCCTGCCTGTCTGCCTTATCAACTCCATATCCCACGCGTGAATGTATTGTTGAATGGTGTATGGAGAGGGCCAAACATTGTTATTCCTGTTTTTAATGCTCTCATTGTATCCATTTAACGTGTGGAATCACACATAAGTTTTACGTAACTGAAAGAGACGTGTGCTTGTCAACTCACCACCATCAATAATGTTATTATTACATTTTTCTCCCTCTTTTCATACAAATTGAGTTCGATTCGGGGTAAGAAAAAAGGAGTGTTTCTTCAAACCACTTTTTTTCGCAGGGAATGGGCTTCAACTCACTTTTCACAATTCACTGAGATTTTTTTTTCATGTTACTGCATTACTCACAACCTTTTGCTTGATACCTACACATTAAGATAGGAAGTTTACAAGAAAAAGTATTATTTCACCTTTTTTCATATTTCTTCCCATATTGCCGTTCATTAAGCATCATTATCAGAAAAAGCAAGTTTTTTCTTTTCCTTTTCTACTCCCTCGTTCTTTCGTTTTTCCTCCGATGTATGTACATTTTCAAAAAAAGAAGGAGGAAAATTTGTATAACTGTTTTCCCACGCTACAAAGTGCCTTTTTCATGACCATATTCGAAAAGAATGTTGTGCGGAGCTGCTGGATACACACGTATCGTGTTTTCCACTTGTTATCCTATTACAATTTCACGAGCATCGCCGTAACTTTTCCCTTCTTTAGAGGAAGGTGCTGCACACAATTCTTCTTAAAGGATGAAGCTATATAATGTGTGTGTGAGTGCATTGTTTCACTTTTTTTTCAGGGGCTGTAGTCATATTTCTGCATTTTTATTTACTCCAACATCATATATTTACAGCAACTGGATAAAGATTGTTTAGTCGTGCTGCCGTATTTTCTTTTTTGGTGCTACCGAGCTTTACTTTGTGTCTCAGCTAATATCTCACTCTGTCTTTCTGGCTTTTTTTCTTGCTCGCGCTCCATTGTTCTTGAAAGGGCAACGAAAGGAAAATCGTATGGTGTATATATACATATATATTCACTCCCAGTGATAAACGCAGTAGACCAAGGAATAATAACTATGATTATTGTTTCTTACGCCACTGATTACGAGGAAAAAAGATGCCTCACTTTGTTCTCCCCACTTTTACGGCAGCGAAAGCCATGCTCACGTACGCTGAGATATGTTCGTCCATATGCCTTTATGCAATTGGCGAGATAAAAGGAGACAGAGGCAAAAGTAAATGGCAATTGTTTCACTAAACTTGCACTAAAAAAGAAGACTTTTCCCTTTTTTGAAATGTGAAAAAGTTTTTGGCCTTTTCTCTCTCTCTCTCTCTCTCTACCCTGAAAACTTCACGACATTTTCCAAAACAATCCCAATATTTTCGAAAGGGGTGAAGCAACTATAGCAACTGCTTGAAAAAAATCCACCATATTTAGCCTTTCCCATTGTTCTGGAAACTGCTCTCCAGTTTCTGTAAACAATGGAACGCCAGGAAAAAAAACATAATCGTCGGCGCGGTAAATACTCACAAAACAAAACTTTTATTTGATGACGAAATAGAAGAAGTAAAAAAAATATTTTTTAAAAAATATAGAGGAAGTCGCTCCCACTGCTCATTTAGATAGGTACATTTTTTATTATGCCGGAATGTGAAAGGTAAGTGAGCACTCGGAGAGAAAAGCTCTCAAGGGATGGTAGTAAACCTACCTGAAGCGTAATTGTTGAATTAGGAGGTAGCAATCTACCTAATTTACATTTTTTCCCTGTATTTCGTATTTCATACAGAGAAGAAAAAAAACATATTACGTATGAGACGGGATGGACAATGTAGTAGCTGATACGGTGTAGGTAAAAAATATTTTTTTGCTGTTGTTCTCCGCCGAATGCCGAGATTGGATCAGTAGCCGGCTTTTTCTCCTCTTGTCGATATTATGTTGAACAAGAGGAGAAGTGGTGATATCATCCTCTCATCATTACCATCTTTCTCTCGCAATTCAAATTTCGTTACTTACATACATTTTTTTTCCTGTTGTTCAATGTTCATTGCCGTTTCGTGCATATTGAGAGGTATTGAGGTGTGCACTTGTAGAGCCTCTAATGAGCTTTAAAATATATTTTTTTCTTCCTTTTCATAATTAGCTTCAATCTTTATTGTAATTTCCTTTACATTTCATTGCTATCATTACCACAGCATCAAAACAATCTGAGGCCGGAATGCGATGCAGACACACCGAAAATAAAAGGCGAGCGAAACAAAAGTGAACCTATTACCGATATTACTTATCTTCATTATCATTTTCTTCCCCCTCTCTTGTCTTTTTTTTCGTACAAAGCGACGAAAGTATTATAGCATGATAACGTCACACAGCAGAGGGGAGGAAAAAGGTACATTCCTTGCGAAAAAAAACATATTACATATATACAAAACACAAATGCATGATGCATGAAGTGGAACCCGTCGAGAGCCAGCAAGAAAAAGGAAAAGGCACAGTAAATTGCATTTAGTCCGCTCGCATTTTTCACGGCATGAGACATGAACGACGACGGTATCGCAAAAATAAAGAAGGATGATGATGCTCTTCGAATCGCCCAAAAACCATATATATATATGCCTAAATAATGGTATAAATTTTATATGCCAAGTGAAAACTGAGTGACTACTTACAGCTTCTGGTACATCTTTTTTTTTTAAAAAAAAACAAGCGTGGATGAAAAGACGGAGGAACGCACTGAAAAAAAACTGACTTTTTTATATCTAAATTACTTTTTATTGTTGTGCAGTTAGAAAGAAAGAAGACAAGAGAGACTTTAAAGTTTTTTTTGAGGAAATGGCAGCAACTGCGTTAATGTCTCACCAAAAATCGGAGCTGCTTCTTCTCTAAAATGAAAACCACCCGTTTCCTATTAGTTCTGCCGTGGTATGAGCACTTTGTACAAGCTTATTATGCTTAGCAGGCCAACAACACTTTTCCACTCAGATTATATTACCATTTTTTTTATCTCCTCTTTTGTCTTCCTTTGTCGCTCTCCTGACTTCATCTTCTTCTGAGAGAGGAGGAGACGAAGAAGAAGAAGAAGTCTCTCTCTCTAACCTCCCTTCTGGTCGACAGGAATGCCACAAACTGTGTGAGTCATACGATGCAAAATGCAAACAGCTTCATCATCACACTGTATCATTTTGTCTGGGGATGAACGGGATTGAGAAGCAAGTATGAGGAAACAACGAAACTCTCTTTCTCTCTGTTCTCATCCCAGCGAAAAAAATCCGAGATTACCATTGAGTCTGAGTCTCAGTCTGAGTAAGTGACAACTGATACAGAAAAAAATTATTTCGGATGACGTCTACATTTGAATAATGAGAATAAAAATGAGTTTAGCAACCATGAAAGCGCTACACAGCCTCGCATCTCTGCGAACTGTGAATTTTTAAAGAGTTGGAGTTGGAACTGTTGATCATTCAATTCAATATTTTTAATTGATTTTTTATGCAATCGGGTTCGGTTCAGATTTAGAGCTAGTAAAAAGCTAAGCCCATGTGGCCCACTGCATGCTGTATTTTTTTATAGGATGATTGCGGTTTTTTCTTCTTCTTTTCGCGAATTGCTCTCTTTCAAAAAGAAAAACTTCCTCTAGCACACAACGGAATGTAACGAGGTGAGAAGAAGAAGTAACGTACTTAAGGTCTATTTATATAACGCATCTTTCGTCAAAAAGAAGAAGCTCCGATCATCCCTCGATTCGCTGACAACTTGTTCGCGCTAAATTCTGTCGGTTTGTTGTGTGCGCGCAAAATATTATTAGCGCAAGAAGGAAAAAAAAAACACTGAACAAATGAGGGGTATATGAAGCATGAAATTTTTTCCTTCTATCCGCTTTGCCCAATAGGACAGGAAAAAAACTGCTCCGACCTTTTGTTGAGAGCGCATCGACATAATGAAACATCAGAAAGACGTGAAGCATTCTTGCATTCCTAGAAGAAAAATATATATATAAAAATGTGTTTTGTTCTTCATTCTTTCGCCCAAGTTTATATAACTAAATAGGTTCTCTGAAGACGTTTTTTTTGAGTCGGTGTTGTGCACACCGTGGTTTCTCACTCGATTTTTTTTGGCAAGGACTTAAATGAGAATGAATGCCTGCTTAAATCGAAATTGTGAGGAGAGAAAGAGAGAATTCTTTTTCCACCAAATGCTACTTTGCTGAAAGAGAGCTGCTCCCCTGCGAAGTGAGCATACACAGAGGAAGACGAAGAAGAGAAGAAAAAAATGTTTACGGTGTCTTTTTGTTCATTTGTCGAAAACATTTGAGACTAATTGCAAGCATTTAGCAAAAGCATTCTCATTCCTTTCATTCCTCGAGAAGGTATGTACATATGCGTCTCACAAGAAGACGGAGAGGGATACACTGTAATATAAAGCTCATTTATAATTATTGTTCGTGATTTTTGTTGTTGTTGCTGAAATGAAGCGTTTATATTTATTCGGGAAGAGATGATGATGACGATATATATGTATGTATTTTTTTGCCACTTCACCAGAACAGCAAAAGAACTGTAATAAAAAGGGATTACGTTGTGCGCAGCTTATTATGATTATTTTAAATTGACTATTCAAAGGGGAGAAAAGAGGTTTGCGAGAGAGAGAGAGATGCAATCGTAACAACTATTTTCAATCACTACCCCCTGAGGAGATGCAAGTATTTTGACTTGAGAATAAATATGCGTGAATAAAGCTTTTTGAAGGAAAAAAATCTCTCTCAATCTTTTTTTGTTATGGGTTTGTATGTATCTATACGCCGATTATTCAACAATTCCTTGCTAAACCGACAATTTCACAATTGACGACGATCGTCTTAAATTCCCTCGAACTTCTGTCTCAGCTTCGGACTCGAGTTTGCGAGGAGCTTGCCTACATCATCATCCCGGTTTTTATGCAAATGACGACGAAAATTTTATAATTAGGAATTCCTCTTCGTGCTGGGGGTGCACCTTCCAAAGAAAGATATTAAATGCAAAATACACAGATAGATATATATATTGATTAGGAGAACCGGATCTACTTTACTTTATAGCGGAAGCTTTTGAACGTTTTTTTACAACCGTTTAGTGCTCAGCTATGCAGCGGTGGCTAAAAACATGCCAAAGATTTTCTTCTTTCTTCGGCTGTCGGTCTGCCTCTTAATTAAAGTGAGACGTGAAGAAAACGTGTCCCGAGAAGCAGTGAGCTGAAGGACTCAATTCCACACGAAATAGTAGGACATACCTGTGCATCAAATGCATATTAGGTTTGCAATAAACCTCTGTACTAATATTTTGGACTTGAAGAGAGCTCAGCTCTAAATAAGAAATTTGTTTTGAAATCCTCATTTAAATGTTTGGTAAAAGCGTACAAAAATATTGAGGATGAACAACGATGCTCATCATCATCATAAAAACTGAATTTTTTTTCGCTGTTGTCTCGAGTCTAAATCATAACATCACAGCTGCATCCCTGCACATTTTTACATCGAGTGGCTTCGTCGTAAATCGTGTGTGACAAAAGGTAGACAAAGCGCCACTAATCAACCTTCTCACTCCTTTTCTCTCTGCCATCAACTTGCACACATCCACCACATCTCCTTATGCAAAACAGAAAGAGACTGAGAAAAAGCTCCAAAGTGGAGTGGTGAATAAATGAAGTGCATGCATAATAATTAGGTGGTAGACAATGGCGAAATTCGTCTTCTTCATCAACGGCCATTGATCACCGTCATTTTCATTCCATATCTGTGCATAATCATTTCAGTTTTTTTATGGGAAAATGGTCAAAAAGGAAAGAAAATTGTTCGCCATAGATGCGAGACACAATAAAAAGACGATGATATGATGATGACTGGTAATGGGGAAAGGAATGAGCGCTTGTGCTTGCGTGGATACATACATATAAGCAAAAATATGTAATTATGCACGACATGAGCTCTATATATTCATGAAAATAGGCGAAAATGATGCTCCTTCCCTTCGTCGTGTGATCTACCAGAGCTTTCCTATAATTCTCAAAAGTCCTATTCCACATTTCTCAATTGTCTTTTATGGAATTTCACGATCATATTTAAGTAGTACCAACGAAAGATTTTTTATTATTTCCATGGTGCATGATGTGACCTCATTAATAACTTTCCGAGGAGATCCTCAATACCCTTAAAAAGGAGGTAGAAAACATATAGCAGCTGTGTGTGCATGATTGCACCCTTCAAGAAATTATTTTGTTTTTTTTTGGTACAATTCTCAAATTAAAATGTGAAGATGTATAATTGCCCATAATGATTCTGAAAATTATGCCAGTGATTAGCACTCACATTTACAATTATATTTTTTATGGTTTTTTTTTCTTCTCTCTAAAGATGTGAATGCGAAGCGGCCTCTCATCATCAAAACAAAAAAAACAAAATTATAGCAGAAGGAGAAGTCATCTTTTTCTGTGTGAGTCATTTCTGAAGGAGGGTAATTGAAATCGCGAGTTTGAATGTCCGCACGTAGGTAAAAACCTCCTCTCAATTCGTCTTCTTTTATAGCCGCAATATGGCACATTCTCTCACAAGGTTTTATTGAGAGGCTAATCGAGAAAATAAATTATTTGCATGAATAAAACTATTACATATACATACATACAGCAAAATGCTTTGATAAACTCGTGAATTTTTTTTAAAAAAATATCGATTATACTATATCCATTTGGAGAGAGAGAGAGTTGCATGACCAGCTTGGAAGAAAAAGAATGTGAATTGCGAAGTATTTTTTTACATTTATAAATGGAATCACGCTTTTCTCTTTTTTCCCTTAAGATCACACACACACACATTTGCATTTCTTTTTTTACGTCTGCTGCACAACATTATCAACTGAATAAAGGGAAGTATCATAATTTTTTTCACATTGAAATTTAAATAAATTTAACCGCCTAAAGGGAAGGCTTATGACGCGGTCATGATTCACTTTCAAATTGAAATGGAAATATTCTCTCTCTCCCCCAAAGTATTACATATTCATTACAGAGGAAACGACTTGCAGTCATCATCATATTCATCTGATCTGGGAGAGAGAGAGAGGAAAAGAGAATCAACCCTAATATATTTAAATACATTTGTATATTCATTACCCCCAATCCCATTTAAACCGTACTTTGACACTTTTTTTCTTTTAAAAAAAGTTAGAGGCAAGGTTTAAAAAAGAATGAGCATACGGTAAAATCATTAGTTTTTTTAGTCCATTTAGATAGTGGAGGAACCTAGTGACGGTACGGGAGTCAAAGGACGAGATGACGAATTGAGGACTAAAATCATTAAGAAGGTCACCACTTAAAATTCCATTACGTTGAAAAAAAAAGATAAAAAAAATGCCCCAGCTGCACCTTTTCATCGAGTACGAACCCAATCTTTCTCTGGGACAATATTTTTTTATTTTGTTTTGTGTTTTTGGGGAGTTATCGATAGCCGCTGTGATTAATCGCTCATGTCACTACCTACACAAATAGACAATCACTGCCCAATAAAAAATCATTTATTACTCCACTCACCTAAAAAAGGAGCACATTCTTGTGCAAAAAGCCTCTCAATTAATTAGGCTGACAGAGAGGAAAATTTGCATCTCGAGAGAGAGACAGTCAAAAACTGTGTCACAGTCATCAGTAGAAAAAACGACTCTTTTAGTTGCAGTCTCGAGACTTGCACAATTCCCGTTTTACCATCATCCACATGACATGGCCAAATAGCTCGTCAATATTCAAAAGTGACATGAGAGTCACCCCATCTCATCTCCACCACGATTGCACCACACACACACATTCAAGAGTAACAATGCTCAAGCTCTGAAAAAAAACTGCATCTTTAAAAAACGAAGAGAGAGAGAGAAAAAAAAGCCATTAATAAATTTATGTTCGCATTAGCATTGTCTGCGCAGTGGCCAAAAGGGGGAGACAAAAAGGAGGCTCTCCTGATTGCCTAGAGTATTGAATATTGAACACTTCGATTTTTTTTACAACTTCGTCTTCACACCATTCTGTCACATTAGCCTTGACTACGTTACACATTCCCATTGTCCGTTTTCAAAAGCTATTTTTACTACATACAAACAAGCGCATACATACAATAAAAAAGTTTCCTTCAATATACAAATATATTATATGTATGTGTGTAGGTACCTTTGTATATCCTGCATGAATGAGCCATCAGATCATCATTCATCCTATTTTGATTAGACTCTCTCTCTCTCTCTATTGCAGTCGAAGGACATCATAGGTATATCAGTGGGCCAGAAAAAAGCTCTGAAATCGGAATCCATCTCTCTCTCTCTCTCTCTCTCTGAGCATTTTGGTCAACTCTCAAGACTCAAGATCCTTCGACAATCGACAATAACAACAATGACAGTGGGAATACTCGCAAAAATAGCCATGCTCAGCTCAGCTCAGCTTGCTTTTTAGAGTGAATGCATGACAGTCTCTTACTCATGATCTATGTGACATGCTACCCTTCTTCAAAACGATGGGCAGAAGGGAGAAATATATAGTCGATTGTGTTTTGGAGTTTGGAGTTCGAGAGACACCCTCTACTATATATTTCTTTCTTATATCGCTGAATGCTCTCTCTATTTCAATAAATTCTTCCTCGCGATTGCCTCACATTTTCCTCTCCGTCTTATCTCCAACTGTAAATTCGTTTTTGTCTTCAAGATGTGTTTTTTTCTTATTCTTTGAGTCGAAGGATGAAGGAGAATCCTCTCGTTGCAATCATGCTGAAAGCAAAGTTGTTGGCTGTGATCAATTCACGAGCTTCGTTCATCGTTCTCACTCTGTTTGTGCACCTCCACTCGATCTTGCCTGTACAGAGTTGATCATCATCACCACCACCACCACCACCACTTGCACACCGGCTTGAGCAAATCATAATTTTTGTTGGTGTGTGAATTGAAGACATTTGGATGTACACACGAGCTTTAAAGGAAAATCCTTATGTGAGGAGAGAGATCCTGATGACGACGATGATGATGATCTACGACTTTGTGTATCTACACACGAAGGCGAAACCAACATGATTCGATAATGCGCCGCTAATGTTCTGGTCAGACGTATCAGAATATCAGAGAAGAGAGAGAGAGAGATGCATTCTCAACTCACAGAATCATGATGCTCGGACTCGATAGAAGGTAAACGAAGGAACATTTTTATAGTGCAACTATGTCGTGCATCTTTAATCGCTTTGTGTGTATGATTTGCATAAGTTGCCACCATGTTTCTCTCTCTCTCTTAAGAATTCCGCTAGCTAATAATGTATGTATGTATGTATATATTTTTGTGCATAGGTAAAACCATTTTTTCGCCCTTTGCGTTTAATGGAGAAGTAGCCAAAGCCAAACCACAAGAAGAAATGTATTACAACTATGTACAACTCCCTGCCAAAAAACGAGTAATAACAATAATCCATGCAAAGGACGCGAAAATCATTTTTTTTATTCAATGAATATATGAGTCGTATTAGGTACGATTACTTGCTTGGAATACATTATCCTGTGTGCCCGTGGAAGAAGAGGCTCATTACCCGTGTTCTCCGTAACGAAAGAGCTCGAAACTCGCGGAAAAGGAGCATGAAGAAAAAAGGAATTTTTTGAAGAGGAAAAAAATGAAAAGAATTTTTTGACACTTAACTCGTAACAAATGATTAATCCTGCACGTCTACCGCTATCTCAGTGCCTATCAATCAAAAAAGCCTCCACGCTCATCCTCTGAACAAAAATCTCTTAACTTTCCTTTTGTGCAGAAGAGGCGAAACACTGAGTTTAGCTAGGAAATACTATTTTTTTCTGAAGGAAAAAAAATCATGTATTCAGATATTCAAAGTCTTGTAGGAATCCTTCAAGGTTCAAAAACGTTAATGTTGCTCAAATCTTTCCCCTTTTCCTCGCAAAAACTAAACTCCGATGTTCAAAGTTTGTGAACATGATTGAGTAAACTCTATTTCCATTTGTGCATTTTGATTTGACGAGAGGAAAGTTGCAAATTTTGAAGGGACCAAAAATAAATACACGGTTGAGGTAATGCCGAGAATCAGAAGATTTGACAGTTTTGAAGACATCTGATGATCATGATATGATCAGATTCTGGGTATTGCCTAGATATAACAGATTAAGCCACACAGGCGCATCCCCACATAATGAATACTTACATCGATGATCTCTCTCTCTCTCTTCCGCAATGTGTGTAAACGCTCATTTCCTCCCCAAATGAGATGAACATGTTCACAGAGACGAGAAAAGTGCACACACATGAGCAGAATAAGATGTGAGGAATACTAATTGAATTAAATGAAAATTTAGACCTTAATGATACCCTCCTATCATTCATCATCCCGACTCTTCTCTGAGCTGAGGTGAGGGGTATATTTCGTATCAAAGTTGGCAATCGAGAAAGAAGTCAGCCATTATTATGATATGAACAACCATTACCGTGTATGTGTTTGTGTGCAAGTGAGGCAGAGAAGTGGTCTGTATATATGAAAGCGTTAGATATATTTTGACACTTTATTGACATGATGGCCATTTAACAGTGAAGGGCTAATATGTATGAAGCTGAAAATTAACGCAAAAAAAACTGGCAACACAACAACTTCTAATGAAGAAATTTATTGTTTATTTAAGGGAAAAAACGACTCTTTTTTCTTCTTGTGGGCTCGGTTTCCTCCTTTTATGTGCGGAAAGCCATGTTGCACAAAATATGCTGAATGTTGAAGCTGTGACATGAGAGGTACGAAAATAACTTGTAATTTAACACGACACAAACTTCCTTCACGGGGTAATGAAATAAGAAATAACTTTTTTTTCTCAACTTTTTTCTCTCTTCTCTCTCCCTCCCTCTCCCAAAGGCCTGAACTCCTAACAAACCTCTCAGGTTGAATAATACTTCTTTTTGCACGTTGGATAAATTAATGGTGAATTTTGAAATAATGTGGACGTCATACACGTAATAATTTAGAACGTCATAAAAAGGAATCCACATAAAAAAAGAATTCGTTCCTGATGCCACACACAGGCAGAAAAAGGGGAAAAATTGTAGCTCGGGTGAAAAGATAAGGAATCAATAGTCAGCTTTTAAAAACATCAAATAAAAATGTGAGGTTTGATGAAAAGAAAAGGTTTTTTTTCTCCTTCTCTCCCTCAGATCAAGGAACCGGTTAATCCAACAAATTTATCTAGATTCTCTCTCAAAACTCAAGAAGCACACATTAGACACTTTGCCTAATCTACATCTGAGTGTAATCCTTTGTTCCAAACTAATCTCCGTGAATCTTCACATTCCACAGAAGAAAAAAACGCTAAGCGGAATGACTTGAAGTGGAAGGAGGAATATAAAAAAAAGTTTTTCTCTTTTGCTTCTCCGATGATTCCGTCCGTTTTTCTGACTTTTTTCCTAGCCATTGTATTGAGAACAAGAGTCTCCTTCCTCTCTTGACTTCTCTATCATTCATAGGAGAAGATAGATCGGCGCAGAGGGAAATAATTAAGGGCAATCATAATTTAATAAGCAGCGATAGATAGAGAGAATTTGTAATGCCGTGGAAAAAACTGCATTGTCTCTGGGCTATCAACATTACTTATCTAACTGGCTGCTGGCGAAAAAAAAATTTGTTCAGGCTCTCTGGCTTCACAGAGCAAGATGATTTATTGTTTCCGTTGGAGAACACCTTTGAACAAAAAGCAAGGAGCTTTTTCACGGAGGTTTCCCTTCATTTAATGAAATCAATGATGGGCTCTGCTTTTAATACTCAATACACTTTGGTATTTTTTTTACTCATAAGTATACATATTGTAACCATGCGTACCTACTCATTTTTTTTCACTAACGGCTAAATGATAAAAAAACTATATCAAAGAGGGAATAAACGTGGTGTAAAAGCTAAATGGTACATGAAATTCAATTTTCACTCACCTTTCTTATCTGTTCACAAAAAAATAGGCTCGATGCTTGAGGCAAAACTCTAATCCGATTTTACACAAGTGTTGTATAGCTATATATTCCAATATTTAGTAAAAAAAATAGAAACTTTTTTCTCACTGAATTGATATTCACCGCGTATAATTTCACAGAAAAAAACTCGTGCAAACAAACATTTATATATATCGAAAATGGACGATGAATGACTTATTCATTGATTCATGCTCGAATTGATATTATTCCTTCCTTCGCGAGAATTTCTTCTACAAGGTTGTCTCCCATTCGAACACCACAATTTGACGCCACTTCACACTATTCGATTTATCAGAGGATGCTTTCAATCAATGTTGGAGGAAAAAAATATATTAATATTATGTAGATATTTTGGCGTGCGAGAAAAATAAAAGTGACGAGTTTTTTTAAAACTCAAGTTGAAGACAGCTTTAAACACATTCCCTCATCAAATTTCCACGTTCTCCAGGTTATCTCTTTGAAAGTGAGCTGCATAAATACACACACACAACATAGTACACAGACACAAGACTCACATCTATTTATCCATATATTCGAGTCGACTCGATTTCCTCACAAAATAAAAACTCGAGCCCACCAACGACCAAGATGGGAGATTAAAAGGACAATAATAAATTCTTCTCTCAAGAGTCGACTTCTTTACGCGTCACACACTAATCCAGTTGCTGTTATATGGCTGTGATAAAAGCGAAAAGAGAAGAAAACGTATCTTATTTCACGAGCGTGTTGGTCGTTCTCTTGGAGCGGTATAAAGTCTTCCTTTCCATCAGACTTTTAAAAAGATATTTTGAGTATATACCTATGTATATATCTCCTCTGATTTTTTTTCTACTTTAATCCCTCGTTAAACCGGCTGGCTGATTATATGTATGTGCAATTATTATTATAATATGAACTTTGGGCTGAAACGCACACAACCACACATTCAAGCAAGAGGTTGAGACTTGAGACTGTTGAGAGCATAACATCATCCCTCCAAAGTAAGTAATTCCATCTGCGCGCTGACAATCTGTTGAGTCAAGAGAATGTTATATATTTTTTCCTTCATACATTTAGCATCCGACGTCGGAACACGCAGGGAAAAACGAGAGTGAAGACAATTCTCACAGGGACGATAAGATTACAGAGAAGGAGCAGCTCTCCACAAAATAATACGAGCACTTTCTAATCACTTCTTGGATTTACTTGAGGTTTTCCAACAAAAAAAGGAGAGAGAATTGTCGTTTTGATGCGTTTCGTTTAAATAGTGTGCATATCCACCGTTAACGATGTTCACTCCGTAAATGTACATGTACATATGTGCTATAGATTTCTCTGATCTTTAATCTGTTACACGCCTAAATATTTTGTTTAGACTTTTGACACATGGAGTAAGCCAGGATTTCTTTACCACAGTCGCTTCAATACTTTCATAGCACACTCCAACTCAAAGCGCACGTTCTTCCTGGAGACAATGAAAACTTGTTGCTTCTCTTTCCCTCTTCACACAACTTTCTTTCCCAACGTTTCCAAAAGGAACTGTTGAAGGCGTGCAATATACGTCCAAGGCTCGTTTCGAATTCCTTGACAGCTTTCAAAACTAAAATTTCGTGTATATATTTTAGTATATTATTAAAGCACAATGTAGAATCCTCCGATAACTGCAGGAATTCAACAGCTTTTCCTTGTTTCTTCCTTTGATATTTTCATGGAACTCATGGAACTCATGGAACACGCTCTCATTTCCCAGAGCGACGCTGTGAACGTTTCGAGGTTTGGAACATAGGAGTAAAAAATATGTAGGTAACGCACGAAAAAAAATGCACACAGCACGAGAAAGCGGTACGGCAGCAGGCCACCTCTCGTCAACACAAATCCAACAATTCAACTAAACCCCAAAAAAGCATCATAGGGATAATATTGCAGTAGGGAAGGAATGAGCGAGTCTATCATCTACACACACACTTTAATATACGCCAGCCTATTATCCCCATCATCATCAAGAGATATGTAGAAAAACTGAAACCTTGTATGCAGTATGTAAAGCATGTTGTATATGTATGTATGTATGTGAGTTTGTCTACGGTGAAACATATTATGCGTCCGTAATAAATGTCTTCTGCATGTAATACCTACATACCTTCAACGAAAAACATGGAGGTGAGTTTTCCTATGCTCTTTGCATGACAAGACTTAAGAGAGAGAGAAAAAACGAGCGTTTCAATTTTCTAAACTTTTTTTCAAGTAAAAGCATCATCAGAATCATCAACGCAGCAGCATCCCCACATAAATACATACCCAAAAAAAATTGTAAGCGACCATATTTTGTTTCTTGTGAACATTAAAAGGTTCGGCCAAAAGCAGCTTTACAAAAGGGATCAAATATGAAAAGTCTCGAAAAAAACTCACCCTCTCTCTCTCTCCTTTCTGTACATCATTACATTTGATTCTCCGACTTAATACAGTGTGTACCTACATGATGTTATATAGGGAAAATGATTGCGAAGAGAAATATTATTGTGGATGCGTGCTATTTCGCTGGGTTTCTCTTGATTTCATCCCCACAAGGAAAAAAAAGAAGTAGATGTTCATCTGTCTCTCTCTCTCTCCGTTCATCTACAGTTGGATGGATGCATGGACATGTAAAATGCATGTACATACATACACACATGTGAAGGAATGCCCTTTGAAGAGATAAAGACTAAATACTAACTAAATACAGAGAATCTCCTCTGAAGGCAGAATGAAAGACTTGAGTTGAAGTTTTAAAAAAAAATTAAGACAAGTTCACTCGAGTTTTTAAAGAAAAAGCCTCTGAGTTTACGTTCTTCGCAAGTTGTTTTCCTCTTCGTCTTTTGGATGCATTTTGTCAGAGAGCCATTTTTTTCAACCTTACACACACAATTTAGACTACAATGTGACTGTGGATGCATAATATGTATTATTACACAGGGAACATTAGTCGACTGCAACATTGTCTGCGTGTGTGTGTTGTGGTGAAGAGGAAACGGAGAAGAAAAGGTTTTCAAAAAAAACCTGAACATATTGTATTGTTTCCCTTGGAGATGCCGATAATACTAATGCAATTTGACTAGGCCTTGTCTATTTAAGATTCCAGTCTCTCCTCTCAAGACAATGTATAGGCCGAGCTCCTGCTTCTTCTTCGTCTTCTTCTTGCGAATATACATTATCCTTCAACGAAGAAGCTCATTTCTCAATCCTCAGCATCCAGAGGAAGAACTGCATAGGTATGTAGGTATATATATGTATTTACATGAGATTTAAAAAGTACGAACATATCTAGACTTGAGCCTCACCAGCACCACCAGCTCCCAACAACACTTACCTGGCCATATAAGGGAGAACAATGTTTTCTTGACGAGAGGATCGCACTATAAACATTCACGAAGACAACGGCGCTATCTCTGTGCGCTGATGATCTGTGAAATATTTCGCTAGATCGATGATACATCCTACCTCGTAAAAATAACAAAGTTTGTCGTGGACACACAATACGGAATACGAATAGTACAAGAGATTTCATAGACAGAGTCCTAAGGAAAAAAGGTATGCAATAATATGCATACACTGTATTTTTTTTACTAGAAGGCATTTCTCATTGCTTTTAAAGGCAATAAGAAGCATTTCTGACAATATACGATGATGGTCTGTCTTTGGACTTTCAGTCAACGTGCAGTGTATTTCTTGTAATAATATGCCTATGATGCGTCTTTGAAACTTTGTATTTTCGTAAGGATGACAATGAAACGTGGCAACGGAGAGAGAGAGAGAGAAAAATGCTCACCATTCATTGTTCATTTGCCTAAATAATTGAGAATGGAAGAGAGCTTCCCTCATATATTTGTGTGCTCTGTCTGCAACATAATCGTCAACAAGATCGGCGTAACCACATCCAAATATGCAAAAACATTATGTGCGTGACGCATAACTACACACTTTTAATCTTGCAGTCATATCTTTCAAATGTAGTTTTAGTAAGGAGATGGGTGAACTCTCTCGAAGAGGGAAAAAGGAGGAATGCGTAATATGGCTGAATGGATTGTGCAAATGAGTAATTATCAAGTGTGCGGACTAAAAGCATATTTTATCTCAGGAATTTTTTCCTCTCTCTCTCTCTCTCTCTGAACACACACAAAACACTCAACAAGTTTAGCTTATAGAACCTAGAACGGAAGAGGGAGAGAAAAAAAATGTAAATAAGATGTTGTCGTCGTACGGGAATACGTATAAAAGCTATGAACACGAATTCTTTTTATTGCATCTTTTTCTCATCTGGGGATCGCAATTTCCTTATATTACATTTTTCAAAGGAGGGATGGACACTTTTGATACATGCATTATTATGTATTATCGATATTGCACCCCGCTCATTTTCACACCAGCATATCTCATCTTATAGTATTCTCTCGCCATATGCAAATCGCGAGAAGACCTGTAGATATTACTGCGTGCAGCGAGAAAAGCTGTTTTCACGAGGAATACATATTACACACAAGCAAATTGATAAGAATGAGAGAAGTTCAGTAAAAAAACGTGAAGCCTATAGATCATATTTTTTTTGGCCAACATTGTAATTTCCTATATCAAACTGAAGACATCAGGTAAATGGGCATAATCACGCCTTTATGCTCACTTCGTCCCCGTTTCTGCTCAGGAATTGTGATGCAAAGAATCCACCAGCACCAGAGGCAATGAAACCACCTATACCCCACAAAAAATTTAATATATGTAACGCAACGCCTGTATATGATCTCCCTTCAATTTTCAAAATCTCAAAGAAAATGGTAAAAACTACACTAAAAAATGGACATATACATATTATACGCACACGTTTTTTCTCAATATTTTTTATTCTCCTCTGAAACTCTGTGGGAGAACGGTGAAAATGTCCACTAATTTGAGGAAAAACGCATTTTGCAAAAAAAAAGTTGCCGTGTGTGTGTGTGTGTTTGTACTTGACTGACTTGATTTGTCTGGGACTTGCTACACTCCCTCCCATCATCATCGTCATTTCTATCTGCCTTTGATGTATTCACTCGAGAAAAAAAGATCTCAAGCATCCGAAAAAAAAAATTATATGCAATATGATTTCTATCGCGAGAAATGAGAGCATGTTACATTTTACATTCCACATAATTGGTGTCATTACTAGAGTCATACTCTTATGTGAGAGCTACGAATGAGCTGTATGACCCGCTAGACAAAATTTGTAGTACAAAGATAAATCCACTTCTTACAGAAATATATGGGGAAAAAATGTTGAGAATTACTATGTGGAATGTTGTGCCCATAAAATGATGACTTCACTCTTTCCTCTACCATCACAGCTCACATAGAGCGAGGGGGAAATTAAAATAAATCGTATAGCTTGAAGTGCACATTTAAAGCCTCATTATAAATGCAAAATTATCCCTTAAATGACGACGTGAAATTTTGTCTGACTACTTGAATAAATAAATCTCCGTCACAGAGAAATACCATTTTTTGGGGTAATAATAAGTAAGTAAGTAGTAAGTAAGTATAAGCGAGTACAACGATATATGTAATAATATCTTGGGCGATAAGATATTTCACCTGTTGGCTCATCCCGAGGAGCTGAACTTAGTCATGGGATGGGGTATGGAGTGACATGAAAAACTTGTGAGTGACACAAGTTAAGCAATATGTGCAATGAACACACACATCTCATAACTTTGAACTAATCTGCTCGTCTATCAAAAGAAAAAAACTTCTTCCCCTGGTGCACGCTAAATCGGAGGAGTATGAAAAGGGCGAACTCATTATTTAAAAAAAAAATGAAACTTGCCTCAGCATCTCAAAAAGAAATACTTGAAATCTTGAGAAAAAATTTGCTACCTGTAGGGAATATCTTTAAAGTGTCAGGGCCATGATATCATAATAGAATGGTCTGAGAACCGACAAAAGTATGCAAAACCCCTTTTTTAAAAAGAAAGATTCATTATTGCTCCGAGTGCACACATACAACACACAGATTGCAAAAAAAGTCTTTTTTGGCTCATTACACCGTATCGAAAATTGTTTTTTTTTCTCTAAATATTTTGTAATGAGAGTTGACTTTCAAAAAAGAGCCATAGCCATGGTATTAAATTCTCCTCCTTCTTCACTGCCCTTTCAGAGGAAAAAAGAGGATTTTTTTTCAATCTGCGTACTTCATATATTTTTAGGGGCGGTTTGTCTTCGATCTGCTGTTATTAATGTTGATTCGTGTTTTTCGAAAATGAAGACAAAGTTTGCATTTTTTTCTGTTGCCTTTTCGTTTTTTTTGCTCTTCGTATGACTCTGGGCGATGCAATAAATAATTGTTTACTAGTGCACACCTTCTCTTCTCCCCTTTCCTTTAGACTTTGGATGCGCATTTCACTAAAGCTGAAAGAGTTTCTTTCACGTCTGTCTGTAGCTAATGCAGTTCTTAAATAGATTTATTATTATATTTTCTGCAGCTCAAAGATTTTATGTACTATTTTTTTCCTTCTCGTGGCATCTCGAATGACTCTCTTCTGCTGCTTTCGTCGTGTGTTTTCCGTTCAGCTTGATTACGCTTTATGGTAGTCCGTTGGGCTCCTGTGATTGAGGCTAGGAGAGTGTGGCCAGTAAAACGGGATGGATCGGTCTTCCCCTTTACTTTATTAGTTTAATAAACGGTTGGTGCATTATGCACATCCCACATATGTCCCTACGTAAGAAAAGTATATTATATTATTTTTTTGTAAAATTGAAATTTTGTGCGAGAAATTGAGCGGACTGCATAATAGCACGAAATGAGAAAAAGAAGAAGTGCATTTGCATAATTTGGACAATTCAGCGAACTCATGAATGTGAAATGCATGTAGGTATGTATGTAAGTACATATATATTTTTTTCAAGCAAAAAAATACCTCGGGAAAATTACACACGTATTTTCTGCTTACTCATACCTGCAGATTGGTGCATGCGAGTTAGATATATGCACATATTATATATGATGATACGTCCGTTCCAAGATGAGTTTCTCAAGATGCCTTCTGCAATAAGTGTTTTCTCTTGATTGTTGGCCAGAAAGAGTTGTTGCCGAGCAATTTCATAAACTCAAAAAAGTAGATAGGGAGGACAGAGGTACGGCTGGGAGAGAGAGAGAGAGAAGTTGACTTATTCTCAAAAAGGTAAACCTTTTCCCGTCCTCTCGTATCTTTTTCGACCGTGTGCATATTATGCACATACCAACTTCGTATGTAGGTATATGTGCTCGGCCACATCAACTTTATGAGTTGAATAAAGGCACATTTTTTCTTGGTCTTGGTTGAAAAACCGGGGCACATTAAGCCACAATATGAGAGGAGCCTGGTTGTATGTATCATGAGAGGGCATGAGAAAAGTGTGATTCAGGGATAATGGTATGTCTTCTTCTTCTTCCTCCTTACCCCCTCTGCAATATGTAATAAGTTCTTGATTCTCTCTCTCTCTCTGGGTCCAAACTCTTTTATTATTTTTATATCACGAACATTCGCCACGAAACAAAAAAACGAGAAGAAAATGCGATGATAAAGAAGGAAAGGAGGAGGATGAGAGGTATTTAATTCTATTTTACTGTCCGCAGGGCCAGTTTGCTGGAAATGTAATGGTGAGGAAGAAGGGATGAAAAGAGAGAGAGAAATATCATTCTCTATGTGCAAGTTCTTGCCCGTCATTACACTTCTTTATAAACTCACAAGAAAATACATTGTTCGTTAAGGCATTTTTTACCCTGCATTACATATCCAGAGAGTGCACTTCTCTCGTCTCAAGAAGAGAAAAAGGATGCATCTTTTCCCCCGAGCGAGAAAAGAGAATTTCAGAGATACTGGATAGAAAAAAACTACATAGCGTTTTATAGTTGTGAATATTGTGAGTAGGTACCTTAAATCCATGTTATCATCATTTTATATTGTACTTTATACCTTTTTTCATTTTATTAAATAATATAGAGGCGAATGCATTTTATGTGTGTACACACACACATTCCATACTTTTTCTTTACGTCGTCCATCGTTTGCCTCATAGCCTCATATATGTATGTATATGTAGCTGCTGTTGCATTCGCGCATCACTTGTATTCTCATTTTTTTGAAAAAGAAAACGACCACTCTTGTTTTTATTCTCCAAACATGTCAGACGGACGAGAGGTATAGGAGACGAGATGAGGCTCGGTTCAGATTCAGACCCTAATTCACATTGTTCAGTAGATGCAGTGCATCCAAAGGCAATATTGAGGAGATACATGCACAGTCTCATGGAAAAAAATGAGAGACCTTGTCTTTTTCCATCAGAGCTGCTCGCTGCCCGTATTTAGTATATTCCTTCTTTTTTCTGAGGGTCACATAGAAGAAGAGGAAAAAAAACGAGAGAAATATCAAACTCCAGTCATCCGGCCCTTCACGTTAGAACGATGCACATTAGATTATGATTGCGGGGGGTGAACCACTGTGTGTACAACAATATGTGTGCGTTTTACCATAATTTCCAATCTGAGGCCATTGAATGAGCACAAGGGAAAAAACTGAATTTATATGGGATACATATATATCCTATATAACTACGGGGGATATATTATGTTGAGGAGGAGAACCTTTTTTCCCTTTTCACAATTTTATATAATATGATCGTATAGAATTTTTGTTATTGTGAGGACTGATGAGCATGACGTACAGGGAAAGAAACGATCAAGTTCGAAAAATCGAGAGTGGAGACTGGCTAAATCCCTGGCATACGAATGATGCAATCAAGCTCTCATTCTTTGAAACAAATCATAATATCGCTTAATGGCCATTCGATACTGGGAGATAAGGGAGGAAAAACATGGGATGATGATGATGATGATTTTTTTTGTCAAAATATTTATGAGTTGGATTTCGCCAGATAAATATTATCCGATTTTGATGCTTTCATCCGATATTGGCTCTCTCGAGCAAAGAAGAGGAGATTGTGATCATGTAGAAGGATTCCTTGAACTCTCTGGACTACTTTCCATCTTTTAGCAGCTAAGCTGATTTAAATACATACATTCTCCGAGAAGTGAAATTCGTCGAATAAATAAATATTTATGGGAAATGAGTCGAAGAAAGAAAAAAATAAGTACGACTGCTTTTGTAATGCACTGTAGGTACTTGTGTTAGTATGTATATGTAGGTCACTATCAAAGATTAGGAATACTTTCTGAAATATTTACCTGCAAAAGCATATTTGAACTCTCAGGTGCAGACGACACAACAAATTCCCTGAATTATGGACCAGAGAGGAAGGCAGAAAGTAATTGCCCCTTACTCCAAGATTTAATATGAAGGCCATTGATAATATTTATAAGTAATTCCCTGAACTATTTTTTGGATACTTCACATAATGTGAAATTCGATAACTTTTTTTCCATTTATCCTCCTTGTGTCCATGATGGTACGTGTGCTCATTGTTTTAAAGGAGAATGGGACGACATATGTAGCAACATTTTATATCCGTTCTACTGATGCGTGGAATGAGATGACATTTTTTCCTCTGATTCGGGGCTTTGTTTTGAGGGTACTTGCAACTTGCAAGCTTCACGAAGGACGTTTTGGTCCCCCCTCTTTATTTTGTGGTTGTCTTTACACCAGGCTCCTACCAAAAGTGTGTGCCTTAGATCAGTATGAAACGCAATACTTATTTGAGGGAACAAGGTGAATGGTCCCTTGTCCCTTCGAGAGTCGCGAGAGAAAGAGAAGAAAAAGCTCTCAACTCGTATTTTTATGCATCAGAGAATTTGAAGACATGCTGTCACTTGATGATTCTCATCGAAACGATTTTTTCCTCTTCTTTTTTTTATAGGTCGTTGAGCAAGCCACAAAAGATAAGCTTTTACGGGATCATTTAAGTATGTGTACTTCCACCCAAAAAACTGTAGGCATTTCTGGAGGAGTAAGGTTCTGTTGGCAGAAGGGAAGGGAAAAAAACCTGGAGCGATATTGGAGGAGAATGTGTGCATTCACTGGAAACAAATACAAGGAAGGAGAACATGTCGTTCGTGTTCAAATAATAATTCGTAAGTTATTTTTTTTCCCTCTCGGAAAGAGAACAACTGCGTATCAAGTTTTTATGTGCTCTTTTTTTCTCCTTTCCCTCTCGCGTGCTTTATTGGAAAAGCATGTGGCGATGTTTCACTAATAAATATTTGTAGATATCAGATTTTAATTTTGAAGAAATTGATAGAGAACACATAAATCCAAGTATCCAAGTGGTCCAGTACACACACACACAGAGAGAGAGAGAAATGATGGATTCTTTCCTCGTCACTTGAGCTCACTCTACAATTTTATTCTCTCTCGAGATTTATGGCCGTGTATTAGGGCCCCCTTGCAGTCCACCTCGTATGTATGTATGCTTTTTGTGCATTGTTCAGGTGAAATATATTGTATCGAAAAGGGAATTTTCATATGCAGTTGTGTTGACAATGGCGTATTCTCCAAAAAAATATGCCTCTTTCAAGTGAATTGAATATGGGTATATATATGGCCTTATGCTCAAAATCACATTTCTTTTTTTGAACAATGGAGGAAATGCACGACTCACGTTGACCACATCCAAAAAATATGTGTATGAAATATGCATGCGTAAATGTAAAATTTTGAAGATTTTTTTCCCCGACGCAAGTTGAATGCATAACTCCGTGCTTGCTCCACAATGGGACAAAGCAAAATTATATTCAATATAATAAATGCTGCTTTATTATAATAGGCATAATAGAACCGTCAAGTATTTACTTAATGGGACTATTTAGCCCTTCCAAGGAAAAAAAATCTGTTCCATTGATAGAAACATGATATGATGGTGAATGAGCAGACGAAAGAATATTCTCTCCTATCTCCTTCCTGCATCTTCCTGCTCTCGCTTTTTTTCTACCTTCACATCATCAGTTAAGGACATAACGATTTCATCATGAATGACCGCGTGAGCACACGATCCGTCTCTGAGCAAAGAAGAAGAAGAGGAAGAAAAAAGGTGTTGGGAAGAAAAATGGTCGCAGGAAATAATATTCTCGGGATGAAAAGGGTGATATATAAAAATGATATTTTTCATCTCTCACTCATCTTTTGATTCATTTGACCACATAAAAAGCTCTTTTTTCTGAGAAATACCTGAGCTGTGTAAGATTCTATATAACATGTGAAGAATTGGTGTCACAGTTGAAACGAGCAGTCCTCTCGAGGAGTCAACTGTGCCCTGACAATGCAGCGATGACAGGAGAAAAAGAGCATCTTGACTTTGTCCAGCTCCAGTTTCATATTTCATCTTTCTTACGTTTTTTTCTCAGACACACAGACTCTTTCCACTTTCCCGTGAATGGCCATTATCATATGTACATAATATATTTCATGCATTATTCAAATATTGTCCAAAATTAACCTGAGAGAGGGAAATGACATGGGTGATATATCATGCACAAAGTCTATGAGCTCTTAGCCGGGAAAGGAGCGTCTCATTCAGAAAAAATATGTATGCATGTAAGGCTCTTTTGCACTCGGAAACGGTTCTTCTTCATTCTGAACTAGCCTTGTCCATATAAGTAAGAAAAAAGACAATGCAAGGAGACTCATCAAGAATTGCACAAGAAGAGTCGTTTAAAGAGTCCAACTCCAACTCCAAAATGTGTGTATTTCTGTGTGTCTGTCTCCGACCAACCCTTTTTTTTGCGGACGCACGTCCCTCTGTGGATTATGGAATTATGCTTGGGCCCCGCAAAGAGACGAAAAGGTCTCGCAACAGCAACAGCAGGAGGAACTCGTAAAAAGTGAGTTTTAAACTCTTGTCATTGTACACATATGTATGTATGTACATTCGCAGCATTTATACACAACGTTTTGCCAATTAAAAACTCGTAATTTACGGTTGGATGGCTCGCATTACCATAAAAACATTTCATCTCACAATTAAAACGCGAGTCTCCTTCACCCATGGCGTGATCAGGTCGGAAAAAGAAAGTAATTATTTTTGTGCCCTCTCCTCATCACCATCGCCATTCTCGCGTCTCCATCCCTCGAAACTTCGAATGGGCGACGAAAAGTGAAATTGCATTTGGGCATAATATGCACACACACATACACACACACATGATATAAATATAGAAGGGAATTTTTTGCCGCAGAAAAAAAATAATGATGCTAATTACTGCATTCTTGTTTTAATTGTGGAGTCGTCCGTTCCTTCCTACCTATTTTCTCTTCGAGGTGCTGTCCGGCTTTTCAAAAGTACAGAGGGAAAAAATTGGCAATATATCATTTAACTTCACACATTACCTTTTACCAACGGGCTTGTGTGCTGCGAGAAGAAGTTGTAAAAATGTAGCTTTTTTTGAGCCAAAGGAGAGTGATGAAGAAGGAGAAGAGGGTTGACCAGTTTTTCATATTTTTTTCTTCTCTTGTGTCGGCTTCCCTTCATCTTGTTATTTGTTGCTAATATACGTCATAAAATAATGGATACCTCATCCAGTGCATCCAGTAATAAAGCAGTGCATTTTTCCCTCATGCTGCACGATTCTTCGAGGCCAAAATGTATATTAGGCTTGTGTGCTTTCTGTTCCACCTTTCCTCACAACAAGATAAGACGGAGGCATGCGATGCATTTCGAAGAAGAAGTTTAAAAAAAACACAACACAATTTTCATTTCTTCGGCTTGGAGCTTAGAGTTGTCGGGCTCAAGTGTAAGTGTAAGTGTAAGTGTAGCACGGCACAGGAGAGGATTTAAGACAAAAGCTAAATGAGAAACAAAGTGTAAAGCTCAACTTGTTTTCTTCGTTTCACACCTTGAGTATTGTGCTAATGTGTGTTGGGGATGTAATGAATTTTTTTGGAGAATGGAGATCTTATAGCTCTTCTATGCACATTCAGTGTATACATTATATATATATGTATGTGTGTATAGGTATGTATCCATAGGATCAGGCTCGGCTCGGAAAACTTTTTTTAATCTCAGGAGTATACAGTATTAGGTCAATCCAAAAAGAATCCTATGGATTCCATTGTACTCTTAAACTCCATTCTGAGTCTTTTGTAGAAGAACCCTTTTGGACTTTTGCAGTTGGTGAGGTATGTATGTATATGCAATATATTATTTTGAGCCACTTCACTCCCCTTACTCAGCTAAGTAAGTATATTCCCTCAACTGCCTTTAACGGCACGATGGAGCTTTTTTTGTGTAGTTAATGCATTCATGAATCAGCAGAAGAGATGAAGAAGAAGAAGGAGGTACGGCGGAGGAGACGAAGAAGACGACGACGGCACGGCACAGCGCACCTTGCTGAAAAAGAGAACTTTGAGATGAGATGAGAGAGAGGCTCTCTCAAGTGAAATAAGTCCGATGCCGATGATTAGATTACAGCACAGCTATTATCTGCATAAGACCAACCTTTTAAATATTTTTTTTCGAAAACAGATTACTACACACAATCCCTAAAATTTATATACTTGGCCCATCATGTAAATACATATGCATGTATGTAAGTAAGTAATGTGTATATGGCAGATTGTAAACAGGTAAGGCAAGTATGACCAAATCAAGACGGATATTTACATATATTTATATATATTTTATATGCACACAACGCATACAGTTTTTTTGTTTCAGGAAGGTGCAAGTTGAAATCATCTCCACATTTCATTAGAAACACAGAAACGGAAAACATAAATATGATTATGTGTGCCTTTTCCAAAAATTATACGGAGAGTCACGGACAGCTTTGGTAGGAAATAATAAAGGTTTCCTTTAAATACCGATACTCTCGTACATAAAAAAAATTATATTCCGTCAGTGAAATACCCACGCCTCATTCACGCTACAGTATATAGACTCATTTTGTGAAATATCCTTTATTATTTTATTATCTTTTTTTCTTTTGCTCCTTTTTGGGCTTGGAGAAAAGAGAGTGATGGAATGGAATTATATGGGCTTAAGCTTGTGTTAAGATGGACATTACTCGAGCTGAGAAAGGAGAAGAAGACATTGTTACATGAGCAGAGATAGGCATGCATCTCTTTCCTAGCCTCAAATATTTCACTGAGGCGCATATATATTTTTTTTCTTCTTCAAATCCAAGGTGGACAAAATGATACTGCCATGATTTATGCAACAGGAGAAAAACGATCGTCTTGTACAAAAATGGTTTTTGGATAAAAAAAATAGGCGGTATCATATCATCCTCAGCCTAGTTTGTGAGTGAGAACTGCATTTGCATCATCATGTGGCCAACTTTGAAACAAGAGGAATAGTATATAGGTACATTTAATCTCCCATGCCAAAAAAATCTTTGAAACTAATGCCATGCCTACATACATGGACTGAGAGCTTCTAAACTTTGACGTTTTATTATTGTCTTCCTGATAAAAAATCTCGGTTGTTGTTTTAAATGCTCTCGCCGTAAAGTGGATGAAGGGAAGAGGGATGGATAGAAGGGGAGAGAGAGAAAATGGTTCAACTCAAATGAAGAACGAATACAAAATGAATGACGCTTTAATGTGACTCTGATCTAAATCTATATGGCAGCTATAAAAGGCCTCTTCAGACCCGAAGAAGAAAAAAAAAATGTGTGTGCAATTTAATGAGGGTAGAGAAAACAACATATCATGTTTGTGGACTCATTCAAATGACCATTTTCTCCTTCTCCGTGCCATTATCTCGACATTTTTTTCGATTGGGATTTTCTCTCTCGATTCATAAAACAAGTGTTTACACTTGGTCAGAAACATGTTTATTTTGGAAGATGGCTCTTATATAATATTATATTATGTTTTCTTTTTTTCACAAATTGATTCCGGTAAACTTGCCAGTGGAAGAGAAGGCTTATTTTTTATTCGAGTAAATTATTTATCAAGATCGTATTTCCAGCAGATTTTGTGGCCCATTGAAAACCCCAGTTGCCTGGTGGAAAATCATGTTAAAATTTTTCCCCTGTCAAACCTCAAATTATATTAAAAGCGTCTTATCGTCCCAACGCAATAAAAAGTATGATTTTTAATGGACCTGGCAAAAAAAGGCATTTTTTCAGATTTGTGTTCAAGTAAACTCTCTCCCTTCATACTTGTTACGACTGTGCACAATTGTCTTTTTCATATTTTATATTCCGATAGCTGAAAAAGATCCAGTTCTTTGAAAGCCTTTTTTCCTCTCTGAAGGTGAATATCTTGCATTAACTCCCGTGTGCATGAGGAGTTAAGTAACGCAATAAAACTAATATTTTTATGCGGAGAAGCCGGCAGATCCGTGCTCATTTAATCCATCAGTCTTAGACTCATCATCAGAATGAAGAGGCATTTCACAGTCGAAGTGGAAAACGAGGAGAAAAAATCTTTTCAAGTCCATTGGCAGTCCACATCCTGTAGTGTGTATGGATTTGATACAATCATTTCATTTTTTTGATGAATCGTGGTCACCACCACACCATCACTCAATCCATTGTTCAACTTCTTGGATCGTCTTTCTCTCTCTCTCTTCTCTCTGATGACTGATCATTTAAGCTCTCTCTTGGCCTGGCAATTCGAGCAAAAAACCCAACTTACAGATATACATACACACACGAACGATAAGGGGAGAGTGGAGACTGACTCACAGTCACAGAGAGAGAGAGAGAGAAATAAAAAGTAAGATAGCAACTTTCAAGAGAAAATGTCAGTGTAGACAAAAATGTTCAAGTTTAAGTGCATCTCATAAAAACTTGACAAAAAAATCAGGCTCATAACATGGCAATAATAATATACATATGTAATGGAACTACTATACTACTTGCACTCACACTGGGAAAAAAATGCATACGACAGGCGAGCGAATGCACACTTGGCAAAACTCTACTAAAAGAGAGAGAGAGAGAGAAACATGAGAAGGAAATTCCTCACAGAATCAGAGTGACCTTTACAAAGCAAATTGCATTGTGGGCATGAACTCTCGCCCAGACTTCGAAGCTTACATCAAAAGGAATTAGAAGTAAAAAGTAATCTTTTTTCCCATTCCTTTTGTCCACACGTACATTATTACACAGTCCATGCTCTTTTTTTCAGCTGGGCATGAAAAACTTTCAATTCAAGCCACATTGCTTAACTTATATCCCACAAGAGAGCATTAAAAGGTGAGCAATGAGCAAAGCATTTTTCCACATTCGAACCGAATGGAAGGTATTTTATTATGTAGGTACATACACATACACATATATTTAAGAAAAACAGAAAGGAAAAAAAATATTTTTTATTGGGGGGAAGATACAGTGTATATTGCTCCGGGTGGTTTTCCTTCAAGTATCATTATTCAAGTGTTGTGGACAACTTTCTTCTTGAGTAGTAAGGTAATAATAGTACATACTAGTGCTGCTCTTGCTTGTGCTCCTACCTGTTGTTCCTTCGACTTCGACAAAGTCACCAGCTGGCTGGCATTATCATCAAGGATTAGAGTTTTTTTTCTTTCGTCTTCTTCTTCTGGGGAAGGATGCAACAACAACTGCGAGAAACGTTTTATCATCATCACGCCAAAGTTGAATGTAATATCCAAGAGTAGATGAAGAAGAAGAAGAAGAGTTTTTTTATATAATAGTTAGTGTTGCAAGCTCCTCCTTTGATGAAGGTACGGTTTGCATGCAATCAACCAAAAATATATATTATATATTAGGTATTATGCTTGACCACTGGTCTCACACCAACACCGGACTCATGAGCTAATAGTGGAAACTCAACTTTTTTCCCTGGGAGATATTCTTGTATGAGATGTTGCATGAATTTCATGTAAATAAAAAAATATTGTGTGTGCTTCAATTTTTGCTAGGTGAAATGTACGTATGTTGAATATATGGGTAGTAAAATATTGTGTTGTTTCTGTGTTATTATTTTCTACCCTTTTCCCAATTTTTTTCCTTCTTTCTCATTTGCTTGATTCGTTTTCGTATCAAAAAAGAGGGGAATAATATTATGGATGGAGTGTCATGTTCTCTGGCAGGTTTGCATGTATGTAAACTCCCTAAACTTGTATGTGTTTACTTGCTCACACCTTTCAAACGTTTTTAATTTGCCGAAGATAGATATAAAATAACTCATGAATATGCACCACGGCTTTTCTCTCTCTCTCTCTCTCTCTCTCTCTCTCTCTCTCTCTCTCTCTCTCTTGGCTTTGGCCATGCCATCATGTAACACTTTTTCCTCCGGTTTCAATCCTCGCATGACTTTAAATGTGGAGGCTAGAGGACATTCAGAAAAAGTGAGAAAAAAACACATTTGCACAATCACTCATTTTCTCTCAGCTTTTTCACTCGATTACCTTCGTTTTTACACCTGAAGACGATCTGACAGCGAAGCATTTTAGGCTTTTAAAAAACTCACTTTTTGAAAGCTGCAACCGAAAACGAGTACCTACACAAATACATATGTACATACGTATACAAAGCATGTTGGGGAATTTTGATATTGGAAAACGATTCATAATGCATAATATGATTTTCATTCAAGACGGATAAATTTGATCCAAGAAGACTTGAATAGCAGGTCCACTTCAAACATGGGCAAATATATTGGTGTGTGGCATAGGACAAGAGTACAACCATCTCCACAACTGGGGTTGACAGGGTACAGAAACAAAAGCGCATTTTTTTAGTCAAAAGAAAAGTGGAAAATGTGAGATGGACATTTGAGCGAGACTTTTCTCACGGCGATTCTCATCATTTAGGAAAACATTTTGTTTTGTTTTTTTTCGGTTGTAAGTATGTACAATGTTGTATGCAGTGAGTGAAAACGGAGTGAGAAAAAGCGTATTAATATTTATAATAAAAAATGCTTTTTTTCTCTAAAGCTGAGAGTGCAACACACCTTCACACTAAAGAGTTCTTATGGGCTGGACAAGAGTAGCCTGGGCGATACATCATTTTCATATTTCCTTCTTAAAATGTTTTGATTTGAAGCCGCAACCCCGGTCACTTGTCCCGACGCTGAATTGTATATTACATAATTTTTTTCGAGAAATAAAATAATATTGGTTAACTCCCTTTCTCCCCCTGTCCAAGACTCAAGATTCATATTTTACCGCAAAGAATGTATTTTTTCACTAGTAAATATAATCAACCCTCTCTCTCTCCATTATTAGGGGCTTGAGAGAGCAACTTTAATTTTTGTTTTGGTCCTCTCCCACATCTCACACTCACCACTTCACTCTCTCGAGGGAAATGAAACAATTTGAAGGGCTTAAAATTTATAATACATTCCATCCAGAAAAAACCCTTTGATTACTTCCCGACTCCAGAAGGAAGAGAGAGAGAAAAAAATATATACGATACGATTCTTTCATCTTCATTCAAAGAGCACATTTTTCAAAAAACAAAATATTGAAAAGGAAGCATATGTATATATACCCAATGATGTTGAAAGGGGGATGAAATCCAAGCACAAAAGGGTAAGCCACTTCTTGAGTTTCCTCAGAAAAAAGTCATGTGTGTAGCCTAAGTGTATCCCTTTTGAAGGGAACTTTTTAAAAAAAAAAGATTTAGATTGCATACCATTCAGTAAAAAAAGCGTTTGTATTCAGCCACAGCAAGGTAGCTGGGGCGCTCTCAAAGGATGTGAATTTTGTATGAAAAAGAATCTTATGAGTAAGTACTTTTTCAAAAAAATATATAAAAAAAGAGTTTCAACTAATACTAATATTTTTTTCAGCCCATGCACTTTCATCTCCCTTTCTATATATCAATAATAACCGCATCAATCGTGAAATCATGGTGGTATTGATTCATGAGTGTTATCGGTTTCTTCTTGGTTTCGTGGCTTTCCTGAGAGTCTCCTCTTCCCCAGAAGAAGCAGGGAAGGAGAGCCGTGCTCCCACTGTGAAAACTTCTTATGGTTCCTGTTATTTATGGTTGTAAAGGTTTCAATCTGTCTTGGAGATATGGTCAGAAGAAGAGAAGCACACATATACACATATGTACATACTTTACATTACTCGAGGATCCAAAAAGCCAGGAAGACGAAAAAAATTCCTAAAGAGAGTTTCGACGGATTCACTGTATTTTTCTCCTTCTCCCTATGTATTATACACATATTTCCCCTGTACAAAATCCTTATCTTGATTGTACTTGCCTCTCTTCAGTGTGTTGTCTTCACACTGGATTTTAATCTCTCGGAGCTGTCCTAGAAAACAACATGAACTCCTATTATATTCGGGGTGTTTAATCTGTGTAATTCGGACGGCCTCACACAGGATCCACTGAGAGAGGCGAACTTTAGCTCCATCTCTAACCTTAAAGCCTCTCCTTTTCACAATCATCAAACATTAACGATTATTGTTATCAAGCTGCTACTAAAAGCCCAAAAAGTTGTTGGCGGTATAGGGCTTAATCAATCCAAAGTCAGAGGGACATGCCATAACGCCGTCCCCAATCTGTGCGGACTTTACAGTTTCTCAGAGACTCCAGACTCTTTTCCTTGTCAGAAGAATGGTGTGTGAAGTAAAGGGAGACACACTCGCAGAGAGAGAGAGAGAGAGCACAGGTAGGAAAAAAGGTATTTCTGTCCTGATGTGATTACAAAAGTTGACTCCTTTTAGTGGGTCATTTGGCCTGTGTGTGACAATACGCATTGTTACATTGTTACAGTTACGGTCGTATGTCGTATCGATTCTCCTTTCAATCCAATATGGGACTCGTCACACACTCACTCACTCACACAGAGAGAGAAAAAGCAATCCATTAGCACCGTCTCAAGTCTCAACTCCCCATAATATTTCGTAATGTGTTTTTTTTCTTCAAATATTTTCCACATTAATCTGTAAGCAGCTATGAGGATGATGTGCTAATGCACAACGCGTAATGGGAATGATCAGCCACTTAAGTAAAATCTCCCAAAAAGTTAATGTTGTAAAAGCCACTTCCGACATAAGGTAATTACTAGTTGACGACGGGTTTCCTGAAATTAGAGTTATGTGTCACCGTATCATCATGATGCTGATGATGATGATGAAGAAGAAGAGGACAAAAAATATTTGCTCTTACATCACATTCCTTGTGTAGGAAAAAAAGGCCCCACAAATGCATAAACCCATCGTTGGATGGGTTAATGTTGGATGGAATTGATGAGTGTCCCTGTCTGAAAGAATGTTACTTTTTAAAAAAAATACTCTGTAAATCGCTTCACATACAATCACATATTGCGGCATTACAAGAAAGGAGGAAGATGCACAGTCCACGGGATGATGATAAATGGGAGGAATCAAAGGAATTTGAAAAAGTGGAGCCAAACGCATAAAACATTTGAAAAATTTCACGATATGACATTAACTCGGAGAGAGCCTTTTTCAAAGGAAAATGGAGTCAGACTCGTCGATATCTGTGTGAGAGCTCCTCTCTTCCTGCCCTTTAAAATGGGCTTGGGTCAGAGGCGATACGGAACTGTGCTTTGTATATGCTCACTACACGACGATGAGAGAGAGAGAGAGAGAGAGAGAGAGAGAGAGAGAGAGTTCCTCCAAAACATTTTCTTTTTGGCTGGATGATGTTGGCATGCATAACTTGTCCATCTCCCGTGGCTTAAGAGGTTTGTTTTCGTCTCTGTCTCAGAAAAAAAAACTTAAAAAACCCTTCTTCTTCTGCTTCTTCTGGATGATGGAACAAAGCTCGGTGTAAATGCAATCTGATGTGATAATATAATTCAAACTTGCAGCCCGGAATGCAATGCGTATTTACATCGGGGTATTTCTATGAGACGAGGCAAACTTTGAATTCCAAAAATGACGATGCCGTTTTTCTCATACTTTTTCTTCTGTATGTGTGTGTGTGTGTAAACAGCGTCCTGAAAAATGAAAAATGTTTCCAATTCTGTCAGTTAAAAATATCGACTGCAAGTCAAAGCTAGTAATCACGCCGTTGGAAGCGACATACGGCATATTTCTTAAAAGATAGCAGACCCATTACACAATGCATTGTTATCCGAATCACTTAAAGCCCTTTTTTCTTCTTCTTCCTCTCCACTCAACTGCTTTTATTTGCCTCCAAACAATGTAATTTTTATACGTTGATAATTTCTCGTGAAAATAAAGATTACCAAGTCATTTCCCAAGGAAAGGGGAACAACATGGAATGAAGGAGGAAGGAAGAAAAGATATTCAAGAAGCCATATAAAAGCAAATAGAGAGAGAGAGAGAATGGGATAACTGATATGAATTGGGGAGGAATAAAAAGGTTTTCACACAGAGAAAATATATGTTGAATGCGTGCCGTGTGCTTTTACACGCAAATATATAAACTTTTGTGTAGACTCACATCAGTTTCGAAGTAAAGAGTCATAAAGATAGAGAGGAAAAAATGGGGAAGAAATCTTGTTGACGTTATTTTTCCTCTCGCTTTGCTCCATTTACTCACTTCTTAAGTCCTTCAAAAGAATAAAAGTGAATACTCTTTTTTTTAGGATATTACCATTATTGCCCTCTCTATTTATCGCCGTTTTTTTCTCTGTGTGTTGACGCTGTTTTGAAGTGAGTTACGAGAGACTGTAGCAATAATATATTGTGTACAATGACAACACAATAAGATCTGTCCCATTATGTACTCACATTACGGCCCGCTTCCTCCTACTTACCAATGACTCTCGGCGTCCTCCTGTAACATGGAAAATTGTGCACTTTTTTTTATTGCTCTCTACTTCTCCGTCAAGCGAAAAAATTGTACACATCTGACATAACCTTTTCTTCGAAAGATCAACTCTCTCTGTGAGAGAGAGAAGATGTACACAACACGCACAATTACGAAACAAAAAAAATTGTGAGTAGGAAAAAATCATAATAGCTCGGGATTTAGCTTAGCTCAGCTCGAGTTTTATTGACGGTTGACGGTTCTCCTAAAAACTTTGAAGATTTGAGCATTGACGCAGCAGGCTAATACATACATATATTTTGTGTCGTTTGCTGAGAGACTGAGACTACACAGCCCATTAAAGAAAAATATATACATGCAATACATACATTTCACATCTCTTCCAATTTCTGTTTTCGTGTTGGCAAGATTTGTCGCAGACTTTATTGGCGTATTACTTTTCTTGATGGGAAGTGAGATGTAAAAGTGTAAATTGTGAGCTGTGCGAGGAGGAGCCGATCCTGTTTTTTTCCATTTCGAAAAACGGAGGAAATGAAAAGTCACATTTTAAAAGAATCATTTGTATCTATAGTATCTACTAAAAGGGCCCCTCAAAAAAAATACGAGATTGGCCTAGATAATTATGATGTATGCTTAATACACCTGCATAAAATTGCTAATTAAAGAGGAGCACACACACAAAATCGCATATATTTTTCCCTCTGACAAACAAAGGCCACACAAAAAAAAGTTCGTTAGCAGAGACAGCAAGAGAGAGAGAGAGCAAAGATCTTGTGACTCTGAATCTGACTTGAAAGCTCACCCTCGAAAAGTGCGAGAGAAAATGGTTTTTTCGAGAGAAAAATGGATATTTAGCATTTTATTAATGTGAAATAAAACGAATGAACATGACTCGTAGTGAAAATATTAACATTCTTTGAATATTATTATCATCTAGAGGGAACGAAAAAAAATTCCTTTAAAGTGTAGGAATTCCCTGAAGGAGAATGGAAGAGGGAGAGAGAAAAAAAAGCTGGTTGAGCTATTATGACATGTTAAGTTGTTTCCATTTTTTTCCCTTGAGGCACTGCAAATGCTATGTCAGGGATAGGTGTACAAGATCTATTGTAATGTAATGTGCATCAAGACTTGAATGCAGACTACGGAGAATTTATACATTTTTCATAATAATAATAATAATAACAGCGAGAGCAAAAAAAACGACTTTTTGCTAGCATAAAGGATATGAGCACGGTGGCATTAATGAGAGAGAAGGGGCATTATAATGTGAGGGAAAATTTGCATGCGACTTTTTTTCTGTACTTCAGTGAATGTGAGACGATTCGATTAAAAGGTGTTTTCTCTCTCGAGCTCAAATATATTTGTTCATAGTGTAAAGGTCTCAAAGTTCTCCCTAAAAGCAAAAGCTCCCCATCTCAATTGGAGACTCCTCTTTGCGCCACCTCTTTGGCAGTTGGGGAACTGGGTTTTCCTCTCCTCAAAAATCTTGATCGTTTTCTTGGACTGTTGGAGTTTCTTACTGTTTGCCAAAGTACCTTAAGATCATCATTTTTAAATAAAAAAAAGATTTAATGCAGGATAATATAATCTAAATAAATTCTCGATTCCCAAGAACTGTTTACAATTTTCTTCCATGATTAAATCCACGAGATACATGCATAATAAGTTTGAGCTCATACAAAGACTTCATTACAAAGAATATATATAGAAAAAATGACGAGATAACCAACTTTTTTTCCACAAATAAAATCCTTCAAAGCTTACGTTTTACGTAAGTATGAGACGAGCACAATTATGAAATTCCCTTTGGACACGGATTTCCATTTTTTACCCGATTACATAAAAAAAGCTTTTTTTCTCGAGTAGATCTTCATGGTGATGGTGATATGGTTCATTATACAATCCTCAAAATAGAATCCCTGACCATCAGAAAAATAAGGAGAGGAAAAAAATCCGATTCATGGCTCACAGATGTACACAAGTTCATTAAATAGTTTTTTTTCCCTTCTTCAGCTAATACATGTTTTCAAGCGGGTAATAAAGGAGTAACAAATTATTATTACATTTTTTTCGCATAATGGTCCATGTAATATTGATGATAACTCTTTTACCGCAATCGCACCGTTTACCTGACCCAATAAAAATGTTCGTGTGTGGCTCATTTGCTTTTTATACGTTTGCCGCAAGAAGATTTCTTCTTTTTCTTTGTATTTGTATTCTTTGTGCATACTCCCATCGAATAATATAATAAAGGTGAAGCATTCCTCAGAAGAAAAAAGTCTCTGGATAGTCTGGAATTCATAATGGTAGAGTGTGTGTGTGTATGTGAGAGAGAGAGAGAGAGGTGCACTTTTCGAAGATGAGGAAGGATGAAAAATATGAAAAGTTTGGCTCCTCAGGTTATATACTACGTAATATTATTGTTGTTGCACACAAAACACAGTCTTATTCCTTCCCAACTTTTTTATTACTCTAATCTTTCTCCTCCGACTTGTTTTTCTCTTTTTCTCCTTTAGCGGCTCTTTTCCTCTTCTGGAGATATGGAAAAGTGCTCTCTCTCTCTTAAAGCGAGAGAGTTTCTGAGGACGAATGCTTTTTCATGTCTTTTTTTTTTGTTTTCTTTAAACCAACTTACCCACTGTGTATGGATATCGGTTGGTTTTTTCTTGCCTCTCGAAAGAAATAATATGTAAATGGGATTAATAAGTAAAAGGGGGAAATAAGTTGTCGGAGAATGCTGTGGAATATCATGTAATGTATGGAGTAAGAGAGAGAGAGAAAAAAACCTACTTTGAATTCCATATCGTTCCCGAGCTAATGTCTTACTTTCCATTAGGCCTTGCATTTGTAATAGTAAGCAGTTTCTCGCATTTAGATTATTCATTCAAAACTTGAAACTATTTTCTCGAGTATGTATTTTTTATCATGACATCCTAAAAGCATTTTTTTTGGATCATATCACCCTGGAAAAATCAAATTTGAGAGTTGTACGTATGTACTTAAATAATCCTAGAAATATGTGGGTAATTACTCATAAAGCAGGAAAATAAAAATATTTTTTATGGAATATCAGCATTTTGTCTTGGACTAAAGTCCATTAAGTCATTCCCCTCCCTCCAACTTTACTTTTTGTTTTGATGAAGTCATAAAAATACTTGAATTCAAGGTTGATCATTTGTAGCCTGGAACCCTTGGAGCTTGGAGCTTGAAACAATGGACTCGCCCTTCCAGAGATCCCGTGTGCATTGTTTTCTTGTTGAGTCGATCGAAAAACTGGACATTTTGGCATTTCACACTACATCCGCCTCAATATTTTTTCCACATATGGCTGCAAGCAAATAAATGACACTAAAATGAGCTCATGCTTTCGGAATTTGCAGCGTAGGTACATAATTAACTTGTCCTTTGTACTTGAAAAGGTTACGCATTATAGGTTACGTCAATTGTTTTCAAAGATAGAGAGAGAGAGAGCTTTTTTCTATTTTGTTCTCGTACAAGCTGACATTTTACGACACAATCCAAAGTCCAAAATTATTATGGCGTAGGTAAATACGTATACTTGGGCCCATCACAATCTCCAAGTCAGTAGGGATCAGAATCAGAATGCGTGCGTTGTTGTCCTAAACTGTGTTTGTGCTATGCTACAGTCTCCTCGTCGAATTTTTACCGACAGATTAATTCCTCAAAAAGAATGCTCTCTACTCAGGCTGCTGACTCGATCTCTGTATTCCTTAAGCCAGATAAATTACTCGAAGGAATGCAATACGATGATATAATCTATTTTAAATGCTGCAGCATGAGTATGCAGCAACAATTTTAAAGCGCTTTTTTATCCCTCATTTAATGTCTCTTTGAAGGTTTTTCTCTCCTAAAAAAAGTCAAATCGCTATTGGTCAGACAGTGCGTAAAATGTTTATAGCTGTGAAAATAATATTTTGTGTGAGAAATGTTATGATGAAAAAAACCCATAGTTTTTTGTCAAGTGTCATATTATCTTCATTTATTAAGTGAGTAAAGCACCGAAAAAAGGTACCGGCCTTACTCTTACTCATTACCTTTTTCCGCTCTTTGTTTCCTCCCCTTGCAACATTCCTTCGATGGATTACGCATCCCTCTGGAAGAGAGGAAGGTTGTAATAATAATGAAGAATGGGAGTCAGAAACTACATATCCACTCATTACCATCATTATTACGACCGGTGAGATAGATTCCAGAATGGGCTGGCACATTGCTCTGCGGCAACATTAGCTTTTTCTCCCTCTCTTCAACAAAAAAATAATATAGCTTCTCACTTCTCATCTCACGTTTTATTCTTCCTTTTTTCAAACAGAGGGACCATTGCATTTTTATAGGTTCATAAGACACGAGTAATTCCCTGCTTTGTGGAGCATTTAGCGTGCACAATGGAGAGAAAATTACATATTGCACACGGACAACACTCTTTCTTGGATGGCGGATATTCCCATCAAACTTTTGGTGTTGGTGCATGCATACATATATGTACATATGCTGGTGATGATGACGAATATATGAGTTATTTTTTTTGGTTTTCGAGGAAACGTCTCAATTTTCAATCTTCGAGTCCCTGCGGCCTCCTCTCAATACGAAAATTATTACACATGGGGGTGGCTTCAATCGGGGAAAATATGCGAGTAATTGCAGCTTGCCCTGCATATTTCACGCGTGATCCAAGGAGATGAGCTCATGAAAGGAGTTTTTTTTAAAGAATCGAATCTAATTTCCCCTTGAGAAAATGTATGGGTGTAAATAGGTATGTATGTAAGTCTTGGATTTTCCCTTTTCAAATTGAAAAATTGTTTTTCCTCTTCTTCCTGATGACTCAAAGGCGTTTTCCGTAGCTGTCTTTTTATTGCAAAATTAAGGAAGAACCTCTGCCGCGATCGCGAGCGGCCAGCCACCACCCCTCCTTCCAAATAGAAACAAGATAAACTTTTTTCCCCAGTCAAAAAATGTGTGTAATTCGCAATTCGCTGATTGCATCACAGGCCGATTGCTATCAGAGGAGACGTCATACAGAGATTAGGAGGAATTCAGCAGAAATTTATATCATTGATCAAGAGAGAAAGAGCTGAGAGTTCTTTAAGAAATTATGAAGCATGAAACATCAGCGCTTCTCTCTATCTCTTCAGCAATTTCATGCTCATGCCCGGACGATGGTGATGATGATACTGCGTAAGTCATTATATGTTAAGCCTCGAGGGTTTAGCAAAACATTCAAATTAAGTAATTATTTTAAAAAAATTTGGGGGAGAAGATGTAAAGCCCATCTCTCTCTCTCTCTGATTACGAATCCATAAACGGAGTAAGTTGGTGGAGTTTGTTCGCACACAACATAAAATAAACATTTTGAGCGGGGGTCCATTCCTTTTCGCACATTACGAAAACATCACACACCAAATAATTGCAGAGAGAGAGAGAGACAGAGAGAGTCTTGCTGCTGAAAAAAATCAGTCTTTTGGGAGCTTTAATGTCGATGTTCTACAACATACAAAGGAGATAAAAATCGTCTTTCTGATGTCTGAAGTCTCCTTCGTGTCAAAAAAAATAATAATTTTTTCGCCTTCATTTTTTCCTTCATTTACGCGCTAATTCTGTAGAAAGGATGGATTACAGCAGCGCTTCATTTCAGGCAAGGTTAGTGGGGAAGCCTTGAAATGAAAGTCATACATTAAAAATTTTATGGGGTAATAAATGTATACCTTAAGAAATGATCCTCACACGTCTTTTTTTGGGTGATTGGAGCTTTGAGAGACCAGCATCATACATATCTGCTCCATTCTCAATACACCCCAGAGCAAAGCTATATTATGCTTTTATCAGTTTAAGAGCGCATTCATTTCAGCCAAAACTTGAATATGTGAAATAAATATGTAATACTTCATGCAATTTTTTATGCACTATTATTTTGCTGAAATGATGATATTGGAATCTTTGCCAGATGACAGTTTCTCAATAAAAATGGTTTGTTGGTCTTCCCCCGGAACAGCTTTTCCTCGATGAAATAATTACATCAAGCTCAAAATGTTTTACACACAAAAATACTGCTCGTGTATTTACATATCTCTACATGAACAAAGCTCATTCTACATCGTATTATCATTTTGCGAGAGAAAAAATTTAAATACTCCACAAAGCTAATACCTAAGCAGGTGTTGTTTTTTCGTCAGATACGCGATCTAAACATCTGTATCTTTTTCTAATCTGTATGAATATTTTTTTTTAAATTTCGCAACCATGTTGTTTTTTTGCAGCTATATAGCTCAACTCCATGTGTGTCTGGCGGTCAATAATTTAACTGCTTTTTATTCATTTCGCAAAGTCATTATAATTCCGAATTTGAAAAACGCTTACGTCCATACATACAAATGTACATACATATGCCTATTATCTCGGGCATACGAACTGGGGGCAACACGCATTCGTTGCTCAAAAGTCACAGTAAAAAGCGAGCTAAAGATATGCTGGCAGGCGTCCCCGACAGAAGTTTTCGAGAGGTTGGCTCAATCGAATAAAGCGAATAAAACATACGCTTAAGTAATTCACGTGATCTTCTTATCTTCTGTCTCTCAAACACACACATAAACACAGCCCAGTCCTTTGGCCCTTATTTAGAGCTGACTCATAATCTAAAATTATATGGGCTCAACTTATCGAGCAATTATGTACGCACTTATATTCTGAAGAAAGAACCTTTTTTATTCCCCTATCGAGCATTGCAAAACCCAATCTGCCTCTTTTGATTTACGAAACTTTTCAAAGGAAATGGCAGTCTCGAGCTTTTAATGAGCATTACTTAAGTCACACTGAAGCTAATCGCTGTAATGGCTTTTAGTCCCAGCAGATATGTACGAAAAAAAGTCTTTCGAGTTTTTTTTTCACTCTTGCAAAACAAAAAAGGAAGGAAAAGGAACGGCGATAGGATTCGAAAGGCACGAAGACGAAAAAAAATCTTCCTACACGGACAAAAATGGCATGTGTAAAAACAATTGAATATGCTAATATTCATTCACTATATATGTATATATCGTGTTTATCGTTTAGATACGAATAATTCCTTCTGCATAGATATATTTTTTTCTACCCTCGAAGACTCGATGATGATAGTATCACCACAATGATAGTTATCGCCGATATGGACTGATGCTCGTATCGATACAAAGGTTATCTTCAACGGCGGATCTTGACTTGAGCAAGGAAAGGCGCACACACATTTTTTTGTTATTAAAGGCAGCTTGAGATTTATTCGATCCCACTCCGCCTCATCATCGTCTTCAGGATTTTAGGCCTGTGTCCCACGCGGTGCAAGTCCCTTTTTTCAAGTCCTTCCCAAGAGAGAAAAAAGCGCAATTTACGGCGAGAGTTGAACGGGTAAACTCAGAGAAGTGTTTTGGGTTGAAAGGGAAATTACATGTTGAAATGCGTCGATTGTATGTATATTTATGTAGGGCGACAAAAGGGAAAGAAGACGAGCATTACGAAATTCCTCTTGGAAAGATAAGGAATCAACGAATTATATCATAAACTAATGCATGACAAAAGTATTCCCATAAATTTTGATTTTTTCTTCTCTCTCTCTCTCTCTCGAGTCTCCTTCGCCATGCCCATTTCGCATCTCGCCTCCTACGTTCATACAGATATTTTGAGGGCGATATGTACATGCACACACACATACACACATATGTGTGCAATTCCATTTTTGCCTTATTAAAATGCGCATAATATTAGTTTTAAGTGGCTTTTTTCATTCATTCACCAACTCTTATCTTGTCTTGCGGTGCAAATCAAAATGACATCGCTAACGGTGGAGGAGCAGAGCATCGCGAGAGACAGGGGAGAACAGAAGGAATCTTAATCACACGAAAAGATTTATGCGTTACCAAAAATGTGTTATCATTGTGATCACGACATTGTTCTTGTGTAATGGCGAGTCAACAGAAGTTCATCATACTGATCTTTCATTAGACGAAAGTGTGAACGCAAGATGGAAATGGCTACGTAGGGAGTCCACTCTCCGCGAGAACATTATCTCTTTGAATCTCTATATAAAGGACAAGTCGAAGAGAGAGAGAGAGATTGTCTTTTTTATGCTAATGGCCATTTCATCGATGGGCTGTTGGTTAAGGTTGGAGTTGGAGGAATAGGACAAGTCCTGCAGAAAGTGCAAAAGGAGCCAACCCGTCATTCAATCAATAAAAGTCACTGTAAATGCAGTAGCAAAACAAAAGCTTTACATGAGTCCATGAGTGTAATGTGAGCAAAAATTAACGCTAAGGGATTGATGCAATGACAAAACCATAAAAATGTGGTAAATGGAAGACATTCAATTACGGATATTTGACGATTTGGACATACTGAAATTAAGGGGGAAATTATTTAATATTCCCACAGTTTTTCAACGATTCACAATTTCGATAATTTATTTTTAAATTTGACTAACAAGCAAGGGTGTTTCGGGAGACCCTAGCTTAGCCAGAGTTTTGCATAAATTATCTTTTTTGAGGCCTAAAACGTTTATACAGGTTCTTGATTGGTGTATTGGATGCGACATGTGGAATCGTGTCCAAACACGTTATAGGTAAACAATGTAGAAATCGGAACGGAAACACAGAGA
>JAHZMY010003707.1:0-18817 GCA_027743915.1 Seira sanloemensis
GGGCTGTTTTCTTTGTATCAACACATGTAATCTTGTTGCTAATCTCTGTTGAATACTCAATAAATATTATTACATACATATTGATATAAACTCAGTTATTACGTACATGGACGTAATAGCTATAGCGCACAGTATTTATAACGTCCAAATGGACGACCACCCTTGCATGCACGTTATATCGAAGGTAGACTGTATATGTTGAGGTTAATACCGAATTTTTCAGCACCTTCTTGATGTAAATCCGAGTTTCAAACAAATTCGTCAAATTCCTAAAATCTTGATACAGTACAATAATACATTGAGTATTTCATACTTTTTTCATTAGTGTGCGTATTTTGTAGTAAAATAATTGATAAAAAGGAAAGGGTACGAACGAGTACGAACAGGTTGCATATTATCTAAAATGATAATTTAAAGCGTGCATATTTATTTGCAAAGAACAGACACGATGCGCCAGTTACGCAGTACAGCTTTCTGACATACCATAAAATGATAAAAAGGATTTATGATTTTCAATAGCTTGTTGCATTTATAGCTATGATAAATATATGAAGAGAATGCACAAAGGGACTTTGTTGGCTGCAATTGCCTGATGATGTATTTAAAAAAAAGTGCAACCTACCTAGGTTCGCAAAGCGACAGCTTTGTTTAAAAATCACATTTCATCTTACCATCATACAATAATATATATGGGAAAGTGAAAAATTCCTTTTAAGTTGATTGGGGCTGGGTTTACAATAACCTAGAGAACACAAAACAGAAGTGCGATGATATAAATACAACATGCTGGTATTTTATTTATTTCCGAAATTGTGAATTTAAAATGATGTGTGGATGACATGTCTTTACTTTATGACAATCTTGAAATAAACTATGGATGTCGATGTACTAACATGTACATACAAATGAATTAATCATTTTTAATAATATGCGTAATGGTTGATGTTATTGATTTGAGGAATTTTAGGAAATTATATTTTGTTCCAAAAATAAGGAAAAAATATTAGTTCTACATTTCCAAGTATTTTGGGAGACGATTTTGCATTAGTTTTCCTCGTATTATTAAAAGAATCCCTGCTTTATCTTTGGCTATTTGATACCATACGGACACACCTATTCGTAATCAGTAATCATCGACATGTATGATGGGGAAACTTTAGCATGTGGGAATAGGGAAACTAATGTACGTTACTTTTAATTTAATTCTGAATTTAAATTATGATTCTTAAAACCCTTTCATGTTTTTCTTAGTACCTAAGTATAACCTGACAACGTATTAAATTCAGTGCCGTAGTACCTTTACGCAAAGCCATTTTTTCTGTGATTGTGGTATTATCTATAATGGATCAATGATTTCCATGTATAATAGTTGATCAAGCAAAAAGTTTTACTGCCTTCGCCTTTAAAATCTGCTTCGTTGTGAACGAATACCATTTATTTTATACTCGTATCCTATATACATAGTTCTTACGATTAGGTGTTAGATTGGTTTAATTTAGATTGATGCATTATATGAAAAAGGCTTACATTTCTATATCAATAATATAATAATGGTATTGTTTTTCAAGTGCTTGAATACTTGCCACACCCATCGTCATCTTCTAACCAAAAATACACGCGTCTTTGTACATTTATTTGTACTTATAATCCGTCTTTTCCTTTTTTTAAAATTACAAACATAATAATGTTGTTTCCGCCTGGATTCCACCATGATTATGTTTTAGTTGTGCTACCCTATTTTAATATTAGGGAATGAATATGATTTGCCTTTTCTCATGAAACAGTAACACTTTTAGAAAGGATCGAATCATTCATCAATTCTGTAACTTAAGGGATCATTGAAGTAGAATGCGTAATATTAATATTTATCATAATCAATAGTCCTCACAAGGCTCAGTTCTATCTTGAGTTACATTTTCAGACATTGGTCTATTCGGGAATAATGATATCATCTATCACATACAATGGACTATGTATATGTAGCTACTAGCACAAACATTTGTACTGAATGTATAAGAGACATGTCGCGTTTATATGCTTGTATGTATGTGAGTGTATCTACCTTTGCAAAATCAGGTAGCTGTAGGTAGATAAACTTTTCAAAAGCATGTGTCATCATCATTTTCTCGGAGAAACTTTTTCGCAATATTTGCTCCATATGGGGCTTTTCTATTTTTGCTCCGCCGACGCCTTTAAAAAAAAGCTGTGAAAGTCTTTCCCACCTTATTGCATTCTATCATACTGAAAGAGTGCACGACTGTTATTTCCAGAGGCACGAAGGAAAGGAAAGAGAAACCTAACTGTTGCTTCGAGCTTATACATATTTTACTTATGTTCCTTTCTAACACATAAAACACTTTTATAAGCATAATCTAAGTGAAAAGTTTTTTTAGAGGATCTCATCTCAAACGTAATGATTTCAATACCTTGCAGACACTGGATGTGGCGGAACAAATGATAGAGAAAAGGACAGTTCCTCTCATCATCTCAGCAATACATTGCCACAAAAAGTACAATTTTCTGTTGGCTCACACGGCGCAAAAAGTACGACTATTGTTAACAGGAAAAAGTGATGCCTGGATTTTTTGACATGACGTCATCCGTCTCTTCCAATGTGAAGCACGAGTGGGAGTCTGATAACGAAGAGAATCAGAAATACTATTTACTTCCGTCGTGTAGTTTTTTTATATAAAAATACTAACTTTGTATCTCGCCTGTATTTTTTGTATATATAAATACACGCTACGTCGACTACGCAAACTATGACGATCTCGATCATCATGACGTTAGCGTAGTTTCTACATAGGCAATGACAACACTCAGATGTGTACAAAAGCTAAATCACATTTCTTTTAAAATACATATATTTTGGTAAAGGATTGAAACTTTTTTGCTGGTGCACCAGTTCAACACAAAAAGAAAAACTGGTTGTTAAATCAACGTAGAGTACGAAGTACTTTTTGCGTGAAGTTGTTCCTTCCGCATTCAACGGTAGTCCGCAATAATAATTGATTTTGACATTTTCATCATCTCGGCGTTTGATAACACCTTATTGTCCGTCATTCCAAAGTGAGTGCTAATTCTGAATGCCTATAAATTGCATAGTTGGATTAGAAAGTTGATACTGGTTGGAAGGAAGCTATTTGAGCCTATTTATGTACATCAACATTGCCTGATTAATTCTTAGTATTTTCATTCGTTGTCCCGATATTGGCGAAGATACCAGAATTTCATGTTTTTTCTCCAAGTTTTATATCTTGACACATGAATATATCTCACAATTGCGAAAAATGCAAAATTTTGGTAAGTAATGAAGAGTACATTATAAAACACAGCTAAGCGCAAACAATTAAAACTCCTCTTCGCTTTTGAAAGCATACAATGTGCACATGCACATCTGCGTCTTTTGATGCCCTTGTATTTGTGCTTTTACCTTTGGTTTAAAGTACTTTAATACAAAGTGATGATAATGACGATAGTTATTGGAACATTATAAATACTTTTTTAATATATATATATATATATATACCTAGGTATCTGCGTACTATTCTTATATAGGTTGCGGTTTAAAAAATCTGTCATGATAATAAATACGATTATGATTATCATGACGTTTCGCTGGTTTTTCAAGTCAAAGTCACATTGGAAAATTCTCCGTAATATTCAGGCATAGCATTACATAGGTACTTTTGCTGGATGGTAAACATGCTTTTGCTGATGGTTATAAGAGCAGATAATAACAAAAGGAGCCTGTTGCCAAAGTCAGATAAAGACGTAGTTAGGCCGTATCTGTGTAGAAACCCATGTAGATACATACATATGTTCGAATGGGGTAGCAAATAATAATAACATTGTGTTTTGTATAGTATGAAATGAAGCCTGTGCGCATATTTATATGTAACTATCAGCAGCAGCAATACGACATTGGCACATCGGTCATTCGTAGGTGAACTCAAAACAATGTTAACACTCAATGGGAAGGAATGAATTTATACATAAGCACTAACTTGAAACCTGATAAAGTTCCTAATACCTCCAGGGCAACCACACTGTGTAGGCTTATTTTACGTGTATGCTGAGAACCGAAGCAAAAGTTTGTTGGTTTCATGTCTGCTTTTAGTTTGAACAGGGCTGGTTATATATACATTATTAACCAAATGCATTATTGTTAGATATTATATTATGAAGAAATTCTGTATCAGTATGCATGTGTTCATGTGGAAATTTACAGCTGTAGGGAGACAAAAAATGAGATACATATAGACATAAAACCAAATATGTTTGCCAACTTTTGAGTGCGAAGTGAATCCGTTCGTGAATCTGTTCACGTATTCTACGAATATAATTATTTGGGTAATGCACTGTAGGTTTAGCTCATGAAAGAAAAATCACATTGGTTTGCATGCTACATGAATCTATTTTATTTAAAAATGAAGTCAGTTATCTTGCGTGTATAGAACATCCGTTAAGGGGTTTCACGTTTTCAAATGGAAGAAAACTATGGGGAACATGTATGATTAAACTGACATAACCAGTTTTGCTGGTTTTACACATGGGTAAGGAGTACTGGCAAAATGTATTTTCTGAGGAGGTGGTTGGTGGTTGGGAACACAACTCGTTTTGCCGGCTGGTGATTTTGCTGGCTGTCGATCTGGTATATAAGAGCTGAGAAATCTCTCAGTCTTTGCCGTGGTGCGGGCTTGAGTTGAATTTTGTCAAGAGTTCAATTCAAATCTCCCAAGATCCACTGGCCTTGCCAGGAAGAACCCAGAGAGGAGAACCAAGAGCCACAATTGCAGGCAAAATAAAAACTTCCCTTTTGCACTGGATCCCAGTCGTAACCACTTACCTTATACACCGATTTCCACATTATCTCTTGTGGATTTTGCCAAAGCAAGAGCTCAAATTCCACTCTTTACTCACTTTATGCAATTGTTGTCTCTTGGATCCCACTTGGTTCATTTTTGAATGAAAGGATACTTTGCTTTCTAGTTCAAAGTATTTTGATTCCTACTTTTCTTCCCATTGACTTTACAACTTTACCGAGCATTTTATGCTTTACTAAATTTTGCCATACAAGTAGCTAATACTTTATGCTTCTCTTCCTTCAAAAAAAGGTAAAAATACTTATCCCGCCTGCTTTTGCTTTCTTTTACATATCAACGAACTTGAGACAAAGGTTTTGAGTCATTTTAAATATCGCTGCTATACTGGTTTGATATTTTCTTTGAATCACGCGTGCCTACATAGGTGAATCACCTAATGAGTAAAATCTGATAAGATATTAAAGGTAATATTTGGGGAAGACAATGTCTAATATAACGCTAAAGGTTGAAATATTATGGCGTATGGTAAATAATGAATGTAAACGTAAATAAAACCCATCATTGTCGTAACACACTTACCTAATTTAGTTAGTAGTTCAGTCAGGTGGAGAGAGAGCGTTTAAATGGTAATCCTAAAGCAAAGTCGCAAACAATCGTTTAGGAGCTAGTAAATACCTTTTCTGCAGCGTCACGGGTGATAAATGCAGTTTTGGTGTCTGTTCCTTTGCGGTTATTACTATGCGTGTTGTGTCATGTCTTTAGATAGGCTGTGTGAGAAAGCAGTATTCATTCATTTTGTTGTTTCATGCGCCTATCGGTTCTACAAATAGAAAGGGAATTTTTTGACGAGGTGCAATGCAATGTAGAAGGCGATGGGTAAAAAACTGTTCAAATTGAATCCAACCTATACAGCTAAATAAATGTACCTTCTACACACATTCTCAAGTATCATTAAGCCTACGTTAAAAACCAAGTAGCAACACTTTTTAGGTCAAGCTATTTTTGGAAGGGCTCCCGCATTCTATTCTCGACCGTTACTTATTCTAGATACAATTGTAGCAAACATTATAACTTATGTAGAAACCAAGTTTGCGCATATCAGAGATTGTGTTTCTGCGTTGAAGGATGGTTTTATCAAATCTTTATCTCAAGCTCATGCTCTTTTGCAATTTCATTATTCCCAAAACTTCCATTGCTCAGGAGCGATTTGAGACTGTATTTAATAAACAGTGTGAGACTCGAATAGTTTATGCATTGATAATTTAAATTCTAGACAACTTGACTGGATTGTTAAACGTAATTTGTTCGAAAGATATTCATATTAAATTCATCCAGTAGAAATTAACTTGAGAAGAATTGCACAATAAATGTTTTATGGGACAAGATGATTTTTTTACAAATCTTGCCAAGAACGACAATACTAAACCACCGTAGTATGAGGCTACAATTATACACAACGTGGAGAACAAAATGCAAAGGGGTATCTGTACATGCTATGTGTTTGCCATACAGATGAATTTTTAAGAATTCTTGCCAGTGAGCTCAGCATTTGAGTGATCCCACTACGTGTATTCTAAATAAGTTAAACATTTAAGTACATTAAGATTTCAAGTTCTACATTTTACCATGTTCACCTAACGTTAAAGAGCTATTTTATAAAAATCTACATTGGAGTATCATTGGATAATTTTTCTCCGCCCGAATTAGCAATAGGATTTTGAACTACCAACTATCTCCTTTATAATATAATACACATTAACTAACAGGTTCTGCATAAAGCATGCAATGCATACAACGCGTCGATTGGTTGGCTTCATCTCAGGCCTGATGACGTACCAATCTCTGTGGGTGTTTTGTACTGAGGTAAATAGCTAATGGGGGCAAATCATGTGTCAAATGTACTTGAAATTATGTATACGTATATAAAAGAACATCAAATAGAGTGGATCATTTTGGTGTCTAGTCGTCATTATGCTACATATTGCGATGATTTTTACTTAGCCGTGAATAAATGAATCCAATTGGAAGAATTGTTCGTGTGTGCGTAATTGCGATTACGCAAAGGCAGTGGTGTTTATCACGTTTCATTTTCCCCTTGGCTTGAGTATGCAATTAAGGAATGACACTGATTGTAGAGCGGAAAGAGCAGGAAGTTGAACATATTTTCAAAAATGGTTGTCTTAGTATAGGTTCCGTCTTGCAAGGGTTAAAATATTTTCAAATATCCAAAGTTTAATATTTTGAACGTTTTTAGCAAAATTTTGTTGTCTTTGCCAGTTTTACCTATGGATAAAAATGTACAAACGCACGTACTTGACATTTTTATTAAGAATGTAATCTGAGGGCAGTTTAGTCTTTGAATGTATAATATTTTGCACTGGTAATACTTTTAAACTGTAAGGACATTGCGATGATGGTATTCTGTTTAGTATATTTTGTAGGAGAGGGTTTTAAATCTCTTTGGCCTTAGGAAAAACCAATGTCGAAGCTGTGGTGGACAATGAAGCAAAGTTTATTAGTTTCAAGAAATGGTTCTTGGAAGCCTTGAAGTTTCTCTTATGCTTGACTTCTTGTCTTTCATACTTGTAGGACCAATGAATAAGAAGGGATAACAGCTGTACTGTCATATATATAAATATATTTTTATTCCACGAAAGTTGATGGCCATGGATGGAAGAACTTGTCCACATTACGACATGCAATACGTAACAAATTTTTTGCTCAATACATATTATTCCGTAGCACGACAGGTAGGTAAGGTAGGCTCGAAAGTAATGCTTATGTCGTGATCGTGATCTGATCATGCCTTAGAGCTACTATTACTATTAAGCGTCTTGGAGAAAGAATGAATCAATGTGACCCTGAGTTTGGATTTTCTTAAAGCTTTTACTCTAATTGTTGGCTAAAGTTTTTGCGCGTTTGTGAAAAATGGACGCGTTGCAAAACTGGGGGAGTTTGGTCTAAGTTTGTATTTGATAAATATAAAATATCCATCTGTCCTCGACAAAATCTCTGCAAAAAATTTATTTAACAATTTCAATATCAAAACAGTAGGGTTAGGCTTCGCATTCTCGAAAAATATTATCTATCCAAAAGGTCTTCTATGAAAGAATGTACACAATTTGGCGAGACGTTGCTTGTTTCAAGAGAATCATTGATCTTACAATTTAAAACGAGCATTTTATCATTTTTCTATAATGCATGATCTACTTTTAAACATTTCCATAGTTTTAGAAAAATACAGTGAAACGATGTATCAGTTTTATTAAAGAAGATTTACGAATTTTCGCATGCTTATTACTACTCTAAGCAAGTCTACCGTATCATGCTTTTAAAATAAGTTGGTTCGCTAAAGTAAAAATGGCGCCTTGTTTTTAATTTAAGATTATAGTGTAAAATATCTTGAGAAGACGAGCAAAGTAGATAAACCAACGTTGAATTCGAAAAGAACAGAATTGAGCATGAAGACAGTCGAAGAAATAACTTTACTTTTTATATCTTTCCCGTATGAACAATTTATAATACTATGTATTAATTCTTTTTTATAAATTAGATGATATTTACTAAGCATGTGATGCATCCTGTTACGTTTGCATGTTTGTGTTTAAGATAAGCTCTCATATATATTCTCATTGCGATGGAGTGGAACAGAAAAAGGGATTGCCTTGGGAGTGAACGTGGAAGGTTATGGCATCATGGTCATTTGGGACGTTAAATAAATGAATTTTATAGCTCGTGTATATGTATGTAAGTATAATAATGTCCATTGAATTTGCATCTAAGAGTTGTTTGCAAGTTTGTAAGAAGTGTTCTAATTTAAATGTACGGTAATGAGGAACTCAAAATAACGAACAAATTTCAGTGTTTCCCTTTCCTTTATTGTAGCTTTTCTTCAGTGGACAGATATTCATATTAAAGTGTCGTATAAACAAAATGTTAATGAGGGCTCTCCTTAGAAAAGGGTGTCAATGTGGTAATGTCTTACTCGAAGTCTGAAGAGTATAAAATGATAAAAGCTATAAGAACGCTAAGTAATTTCTCTCGTACCTCACAGTGCTATAATTAATTTAATTTTGTAACACTAAAATCGCATTTTATTGATTTTGTCAATTCTTATTCTTGCAATTTTTGTTTTGATTTCTTGTCATGCAAACAGCGAATCAATCATATTTGAATGACATATTTTGTCTTTCTTTTATTTTGATGTTGATGTACGCATGAAATGGACAAACTTCCTTTTAGAACCCCTTTTATATGTATATTCCCTCAGGATGCCAAATTGCTAACAAAGATGGATAGGTATGCTGATTTCGAAAGAAATTGGTTTTACAATTGCAATTGGCTTATATGAATAATATAGTGCTTGGATGATAATGATGAAATAAGGAGCTAGAGATTCTATAAATATTGGACTTTACTCGTGTTTCATAACAAGTCTTTACTACTAGAACGAGATACTTACATCATTGCCGTTGTTTCCAAAATATAACGAATAATTAAGCAAAAGTTTTAAAAAGATATGTCATGCCTTCTTTTGTTTGTAACCTGCAAATAGTGTAACTGGATTTGAACTTAACTGTACAACTGGAATTTTTCCATTCGACAAGACAAAATTAAATGCTAGTACGAATTTTGTCAATATTATAGACACTTCAGTTATAGCAACATGAGATATAATGTTTACTGACTGATGCATTATGTAACAAATCATGTTTGCCTGTTTTGGTGGATCTGGTTTTTCATCATTAATTCTGCAGCTGTCGCAATACAATTAAAACTTTGAGAAAAACGTTTTCGCGGATGCAATTGGCTGAAATGAAATTTATTTCCGCGTAAAAGCAGTTTCCATACACAGTTTGCACGATAAATGTGGTTAGCATAAATTCATATGTATGTTCGAATAATTTACTGAAATGAGAAAAAGAGAGAAGGGAGATTTTAAATTGGCCTTTAAATTTGCAGTTTCTAAAACGTTAAATCCCTTGAATAAAATCAATCTGTTTCAGCAGAAAACATGCATCACACACACTCTCTCTCTTTAAATTTACAAGGGCGTGTGATGAAGAAAATTACATGCATTCAGCTGAAACATTAGAGCTGGCGTGACATTCCATTGTTTTTAACAGTAAGAGAAAGATGATGCTAAAACACTTGTTTTTCTAAAATTAAAACACTGAAAGTGTTGTTTGTTGCAGTTGTTTGTTTATGTCAAATTGTAATTTTGGTGCAAGTTTTTTTTGCAAAGAGTCCGATCTGGATGAAAACTTCTTCGAGGACTTCAGAATGTAACATTTAATTTCTGGCAGTTGATAAGAGATGTTATAGAAAATATACTGAAATTGGTTTCCCTTTTATGAATGCATCATATTTTGCACGTATTACATTTTTGCCTAATGAATGAGCTTAAACAGGAGATTGTCATTTGCCATTGATATGATGGCCTTATAATAACAATTTCTTCCTATGCGTTTCATTTGTGATGTTTGATACTGCCAACAAATGCTACCTAATAATACCATTTGTAATGAGCGTGGATAATTTTTAATTATAACTAGATTCACTTGAATTTCAGGTTCTGAGATTTACACACATTTAGGAAATGTATTATGCGACAAGACGGACAATATTGATTTTTGTCAAAAAAAATAGATAGCACAAATAAAAAGGAATTTTCGTTAGCGTTATTTTCGTTGTATTGTTAAAAGGAGGTAAGGTTAAATCAGGTGGAATGCAATTTGAATTTTCGGTGAAGAAAATTTCGTAACAGGAATATTGCAGAGTAATAATGACGAGGAGCTATAAAAATGATAAGAATCATGCTCAGAATCAACAGGACTGAAAACGTTCGCTAATCAACCTATCTTCATTAAATTTTGTTTACTGACAGATTTTTTACTCTTTGCATGTGCATGGAACCGTTATCCGTCTGTATTACTATATATTTAACTTCTTCAGGTTGGAGATAAAATATATTTAAATACATTTGTTTATTGATTGAAAAAGTAAAGATGAGTTTAAAACTTCATCAAATACATATTTAGTGACATCTTGCTTGATCCGATATCTCATCCTTGTTTTTATCATACCTTCATCTTAATATTTACGCGATACAGGTAACATGAATACATGCGGATAGATGTAGAATGTAGACCTCCTTTGAAAATTGAAACAGTTAAATACAAATGCTGAATGTCGAGGTCGTGTTTACCTTTTAGCGTACAAACATAAAGTGGTCCCCTTGGGTGGAGCCCACACGGACTATTAGAATTCATTGGTTCATTTGCTCTGATGACATATGGCCAAACAAAATCGTATAATTTCACAAGCATCATTGTAGTTTTGAAGTTATCACGATATTATGCCAACCAAACCACATGATAAATCAGATGATGCACGTCAGTTGACTTTGATTCAAGAGTGTCGTAGCCCATGATTTTCATTTTTAAATGCCTGTCGTCAATTGCAACTTCTATTTGAGGATGTGCTTGCCAAAAACCGTATGCCAAATAATTATGGAATGCGTGTATCCCGAAAGTATTTACATTATGACTGTTTTATAAGTGCTTCTTGTAAGAGGATATGAAATATGGATGTAAAGATGATTTAAATCTTTGTATGTAATCCTGGAGACGGAAAAGTCTCAAAAACAAATTATACATGAAAATGTGCCTGCGATCTGTGAATTATATTGATGATGCTTTATACGTACGTAATAAATAAATAGAAATACTACGTTCATATGTATATCTACATAGATAAATACTTGGGCTTGTAATAAGGACAGTACAACTACAACTTTACCTTAGTCTGGCATTTATTTCGAAAAACTGAAATCAAGTAGATCTCTTTTGTGCAATGCTTTCAGCATATAATTCACTACCAATTTTCTTAGAAATGTGGAATGAAAAGCTGAAGGAATCTGAATCTATGTACACGATGAGCCCATTTTTTTGTGCTTTGCAACTGCCTCAGTATTTACCACGCATCAGCGTGTCGTCCTACATATTGCACAATACGCATTCAGCAAGATTAAACCGAAATTGAGTCATGGCCGAAGTTACATACGAAAAATTCGCTACACATTACCACCACCACAAACAAAAAGAACAACATCTATGCATAAACAGTTTGCATAAAGCGTTTTCTAATAAGCTAAGAAAAGTTATACGAACTAGCTCATTTTGATTAGCGAAAATGCAGAAATGATCGTTTTCGTCCAATTCAAAAGGGGAACATTAAATTGCTTCTTTGCTACCGCACTCGGCTCTGCTCATGAGCAGATTACTTTTTCAATATCTTTTGCAAATATAAATTCGTGAATTTAGGATAGACACAAGAGATGAGGATAATAGACTTGTTCTAGAATCTTTTTTCATAGGTACATACTAGGCATGCATAAATCTTTGCGATTTCTATTTTATAATCATGGCATGGCCTTATTCGGGCTCCTCTCTTGATGTCATTAAAGGGATAACTTGAAAGTATGTTTAGTGATGTGATGATTGTTGGATCACCGTCTCGTGATGATGATGATGATGGCGAAGTCTCTGTCTCATTGTTTGCAAAAGTAGGGTTTTTGTCGACTTTGTTTCTTCAAGCTAATGTTACATGGTGCAGCAATCAGCAACTCGAAGGAATGCAGAGAGAGACGCATGAGAGAGACGCATACTTTTTTGAATGAATATGAATGAGTACCAGTTTTATAACTACTTTTGAAAGAAAGGGATTTTTTTGTATTTTGAGAAATGCAAAATAAAATGAATTAAGCATTTTAGAACCTTTCCTTAGGTCAGCTAAGGAGTGAATTGCTTCAGAGAACGACTATGGACAAGATATTTTACCTTATCTTGTGATAGATGAGATAATCATATAAATCAGAACTTAACAGCTTAAATATTTGTGCTCCTAAACAATATTTTTTCTAGTCATGTAAGTATAAGGAACCAACGCGCCCCGACGCAATTTAAATTATGATGGAACTTTTAAACGATTTCTCCGTCGTTTTTACTGGTGCTTTAAATGACGAACCAAGGATGAAGCTGTTAAAGGCTTTTAATAGTATTAAACAAACAAAAGGCTTAAGACGTCGTGATGATGATGCTTCAGAAAAAAATGTTGAGAAATCGCGTTTCTTCTCATTTCATTTGATGTTTGATGCATAATTTAGAAGTGAGGAGAATATGGTACTTCTAAATTTCCACAAAAGGCAATGCTTTAACATTTAGAAAGCAGACCAAGCGTGGCCAGACGATATTGTGGCTGTTTTGATAGAATTTGTGTTATGAAGGAATTACGTAGAGAAGAAATAAGTCTTTTTGTTTAATGCTACTTTTTATATGCAGTATATATTTGCAGTAGTAAAACATGCCTAAACATTATAAACAATAAATGCATGTGGTAAATACTGTGCTATATAGCTAGTTGCAACGTAAATGCATATCATTCATAACAGAATAGTATTTCTCTCTGCATTTTTTCATGTGTTACCTTATTCATGTAACATTATTTTCAAAATATTCCTACACTTTTGACTGTTTTTAATATTTATTTAGTAAAAAAATGCCACTTTGGTGCAATGAAGTAAAATGGACTCAAAGTAGATGTGGAAGAGAATTGTTCATGGCATGTGCTCGTTCTGTTTGCGAAAAAAGCCCCTCGCAAGTTAAAATGTAAAAAGAGGAACTAAAAATGTGAAAAAAGGATGAAGGAAATAATTTATATTTTACAGACACTGACCACAAGCCAAGTATGATGATGATAATGATGATTGATGATGCAGGGGGGAAATAATATGGAAAAAATTATTGTAGATTGTAGTCGTTGGGCTGCCTATAGCATTTTATAAAAGGGCTATGTTTAATATGCAATTTGTCAATTTGGATATGCTTCTGTTGACATGAGACGTCCAGCTTAATACGTCGCAATACTGGCACTTTTCTTTTAAAAATATCAATGTATCAATATGAGAACTACTAAATTGTGATATTTTTATGATTGAATGCATATTTTGTTTCTACATAAATGAAGTTCGGGAAGACGTGATGCGAAGCTCATTTAAGAACGAAAATATAATAATTTGCGACTGGGTAACTTGGATCGCATAGAAAATATCATCCATGACAAAATGTTAATTAGTGTGACATTTTGGATGTAACTGATGCGCAAACCATCTTTTGGAATGTGAACTAATTTTGGAACGGATTCCAACTGGATGAGTTGAAATGGAATATGCTTTGACAATTGCTGCGAGTTGGTGGGAAAATGTTTCATTATGTAAAAAGCTTTTCTTCTTCAACATTAACAATTACCATTTATTCCATCTTTTGATGTATCTACCTGTTTCGCTTTCTGCTCGCTTTTGGCGAAATTCTTACTTTTATTTAGAATTTGATTATGAATGGTTTCTAATGCGCCAATATTAATTACTGTATTTTTCAGAATATTCACATTCCCTCTGCAAGTAGCGACAATGGACACTCGTATGACTTCAGTCTTTCAACAAATACCGACAATGAGAGCCCACAGGGGAGTTTCGAATGCATACAGCAAATTGGTCCCAGGTTAGTCTTCGCTACTACCTTGCATGCGACTTTGGTTGATTAAAGAAATTAATGAATAATTTTCATGCTGATTGATTTGGTATTTGTTTTAGGGCGCTGGAATCCGCGGGTCCGCTATCCTACAAAATGCGAATCAAGGCGAATGATGATGTCTTCGTGCAGACTCAGGTCAGATTCAATGCACTGGAGCAAGAGAGGAAGCAGGAATGGTATGGGAAAAAGTCTATTCGTCTAGTTTTATTACTCGAACAACTCACTTGGCAAATTAGTCTAATAATTCACGTCGTTTTTTTAGCGCAAAGGAAATTAAATCAAATTGTGCAGATATTGGACGAAAGGTGAAAAACAAAATCATCATGCCTCCACTACCGCAGCGAAAGGATAAGTCAATAAATTATAGTAGTCATCATCCACCCCCGAAACATCCATCTGCTCCTAGCTTTGCCAACAATAGCACAAGTAATAGTCATAAGTTACCCAATGGTTACAACAATAGCAGTTTGCCCATCAACAGTCGAAAAATAGTTAATGGAATAAGTAACGGCGGAAGTACGGCTCCAATTAATGGAACAGCACCGAAAAATACACCTCCCACTGGAACCCAAGACGTTACACGTAGGCCACTGAAGTAAGTCGCAAAAATATTTTACAAATGAAAGTTTTGTTAAACATTCTTAATAACCAAATAGCTACTAAATATTTTTTGTCCTTCTCTATCAAAGACTATACAGTGGTAGGCTTATTTTCAAGACTCTCGGAAACCGGGAGACTTTTAGTACTTAGCAAATTGGTATTTTTTGTCTAATCCTTTAATTGTAATATAATAGATGGGTTGAAAGAACGTGAGAAAAAGGTGTTTATGTCAATACTCCAACAAGTCGCTAGCTTCAAAGACAACGAATACAGTTTACTCAGAGGAGTTTGGAATGATGTTCAAGAAGACTGGCCTTTTTACTCTGAACAAGAAAGACAGCTCATGAAAAGGTGTGCATACATGAAAGTTTTCAATACCGTTTCGCCTCTTTGATTTAGTGTCACAAAAGTGCAATAATGAGCATTGAAATTGATTGTTGAGGTATGAAAAAAAAATTCACTTTGTCAAAATATGTTTGAAATTAGACGGAAGCCTCAAAATCTAACGCCGCCTGGGAGCGACAGTAGCGTTGGAAGTGGTACAAGCAGCTTGTCTCCCAGAAGCAACTCGTCGATAGGTTCTGGACACTCTCCAACCACCAGTTACAGTCATTCATCATCATCAAACTTTTCAAAGTCTTCCGCTGTGACGAATGGTTCAAGTGAGATCAATTACAAAGGTGCGATTCCACCAGATGGTAGCTACGAGCCAAAAGGCATCAAGAGACCAGTTTCTACTGGCGTTCTTCCAGATAATTTGGAGGATTACGGAGACATTCCCCACAAAAAGACTAGGGTATCCCACTTCAAGCGGCCAGGTTCAGGGGGCAGTTTGAATGGAAACGGTGCCAATAACGCAACTCTCAATCCTCGCTCTGCTGAGATTATGTCTAAAGATGGTACTAGTGGCTCATCACCACAATTCTCTTCGCATAGCAATCGTATCGCAGAGCGACTTAGTCCAATAGGAACAAACGGAAATAACTTTCAGAACGGATCGAACGCAAATAGTATGGCACATGGAATCAGCAATCATCGAAGTCCTCGAAACGGCAACTTTTTCGAACCAATGGAAGTGTCCCCATCACATAGCTCTGGGAGCAATGGCTACCACAGCTCCTCTCAAGGGGAGCCCATGGTCGAAGAAGCTGTGTCCGTTGGGAGCTCATGGCAGTCTCGAAATGGCAATCATCATGATTCACACGGGTTGGACATGGAGAAAGGCTCTAGGGTTGACTCGGATGAGACAGACTCTGTTGACAGTGGGAACGGAAGCAGCTCCTCCAGTGCAGGGTCAGTGGGAAGTCAGAACCAAGGCTACAGTACCTACAACAGCAACGTCTCCGCCACAAACCATGCCCATGGGGGCTACTCAAATGGCCCTACTACTACTACTACTGTGACTGTGAAATCTGAGCCCCATACCAATAACTCTTCCAGTTCTCTCACAAATGGGTGTAATCGTGTCAGCTCAACTACTAATTTCCATAATACACCGCAGTCTAGCCCCGATAGTCAAGTGGATGCGATGCAATTGCAGCAACAGAAATCTGTGAACAACAACATTTCGACTGTGTCCTCGAAACATTGTAATAATATGCAATGGTCAAACGGAAAATGCAAAATGGAACCGAATAATACTGCAAACATTGAAATTATCGTAACTCGAGATGAAGGAGGAAGTGATAACAAGGACAAGAACTCGCACAGGGAGCGGGATAGAAATAGAAAGAATGATAGGGAAAGTAAGGGAAAAGACAGGGAGCGAGACTCCAGGAATAAAGATCGCATGAAACGAAACGGTGAAAAGAAATATCCGCGTGCTCCAGACGATCGGGACAATGATAGTAATGATGGATCATCTATGAAACTGCTGCCGGAGTATCCTTCATATTTAACGTAAGTTTCAACGGTTTAAGCAATATAGTGAAGTTATAATTCTTACGCAATAAAAATTGAAATATCGCAAAATCGGTACTTGGTGCATTTACAGTAAGTACACGACTATAAAAAGTTCTGAGCAACGAAGTAAGTATAAGGACGACTTTAACACGGAGTATCCTGAATATCGTGATCTGCATGCTGTGATAGACAAAGTTTCAAAACGGTTTGCTCATCTGGAAGAAAGACTGCGGCAAGAGGAGCGAGGAACTGAGGGATACGAGGTAAAAAATACGTTAATAATTCAATTTTGACAATGTGAATTTACATCATATGGCAATATAGAAGTAATTACTAATTATTTTGTACTTTCTCATTGCAGAGAATCAAGGAACAGATAGTGAAAGAGTACTACGCCAACAAGCGCGACAAAAAGTACCAAGAGACTCGTCAGAAATTCCAGTACTTACATGAAAAACTATCACATATTAAGCGGCTAGTTGCAGACTACGATGCTCATCATCAAGATCAAGCAGATCCATTACGCTAAAAGACGGTGTCAGATTGATGGTCACGTTCGATCGTCCTGGAGCCTTTTCAAGTTTAATTAAGAAAACGACACGAGAGTGATGTTATAATTCGTCCCGTTATTGCCATGTAATTTACTACTCTTCATCCTCCCAACTTTTTCGGAATGCGTTTAAAATTTAAACACTAATTTTACTCATTTGCAAAATGAAGGGAATATTTGAATTAATCAAAGCGAGTTTTGTTCCAATTCCAATCATTGTTTAAGCTAAACAATCGTAGCATCCCAATCAAAGCATTTATAAAATGTAGTTTAAATTTTTAGAGTCATTGTAGTGTAAGAGTTGTTTTTTCTGCAAGACATATCAAAGAGACTGCACATTTTTCTTTTTCTGGATCTGTTCAAATCTTGAAATCATCTCAACTATTTACCGCGTGAGGAAAAATATTTTTAGCTTAAAAGAGATTTTATTTGGTGGCATATATGACTGCAGGCAGGATAGTTTATGTCCATGTATTGGCCCGACAAAACAATCGCGTCCCAAGTAAAAATTTTCAATCAGATTGCAAAACAATGGGGAAATTGATACTGTTAAGGTATGCGTATGCTATCATCGTTTTAGATTATAAAAAATTGTTTACTGTGATTTTCGGTTTAAATTTTGTAATTACTTAAGTACTTATAAGACTTGGTCAATGCATTTGATTAAAACTGCAAAAAAAATGCTGAGATCAATTAAAATGCATTTTGATGGTGCAGTTTGGAGGATATTTTGTTGGAGTTGGAAAACTACACTGTCAGTGAGTAAGTCAGTAAGAAAAAAAGATTTTTCCGTACAGATTAATACCACGGTACATTTGTTGCTTTTTATATTTATCTTTCTAAAAAACAATTATCCCCTCTTTCCGACTTTAATAATAGCGAATTTCGTATGGTTCAACATTTTTGACTTGATAAACTTGTGTCTTATTCTCTGGAAGACATTAGTCTGTTAGATTGTTGTTGGAGGGTATAGTTTCGTAAACGTATAATATGATATTAAAACCAATTTGCCATATTACCAGAGATTAGAGATTGATTCACATGTCCATAATAGAAAAGTATAATATGCCCTGGTACGAAACTACAAAAAAATCTACTTTTTCGAATTCGTTTTATATTGGAGATACAGAGAGAGGTTTCTGGGGTTTAGATTTTAGACGTTGTATTGTGTTGTGGCAAACAGTTAAAGTTAGCACAAGATGAACCTTCTTCACATTGCCAGTCATTTGTTCATGTTGCTAAACTTTACTAGTAAAATGTTTTAGCCAATGTTTTAAGACTGTGTGACCTTCATACCTTTTTTCATACCAATTTTTAGCGTTTCCGAAACCCAAATTGCCTTTGTG
>JAHZMY010003708.1:0-12561 GCA_027743915.1 Seira sanloemensis
GTACATGAGTGAGGGGTTGAAAAAATTTGTGAGTGAGTGGTAAAAGAGTGAGGGGTTTATCAGTTGAGCATTTGTACTCATTCCAAATTTAATTGTTATAATTTTATCTACAAATACATTTTTATAGAATTATTTTTCCCATTTTCTGTATCAATAATTAATCCGAATTTAAAACAGTAGCAAATGTAAAATCAGAGATTTAATAAGTTTTGCGAATTGCTCGCTACATAGATGCATGCACATTCTACTTTCATGTGTGAGAATGTCACAATTGGTTCATTTCTTTGGGCTTTCAATGCAAAACTTGCATCTTTGCGTAGTTTAGTCTAAAATGTTGATCCAATTATTTCCTGTCATTTCCAAAAAGCAACCAAATTGATCAAGTTTCTAAAAATCATAAAGCAGTCTCATAAAGAAAGTGTCCAAAATCCTCTGAGCAAAAAGATTATGCGTGTAATTCGGGGCACATTGAGATATTTTACAATGTGATAAAACTTGAAAATCTATGCACATGTAGTCGATAATCTTTCGTAAAATGACGGATCGTGTGTGGGCATGAGAGTGAGTGTGAGTGGAGGGGTTACTAGCGTGAGTGGATGTGAGTGAGTGGGAGATTTTTTTGGCGTTATGAGGGGTACATGAGTGAGGGGTACGTGGAGTGAGTGGAATTTCATGAGTGTGAGTGAGGGGGAAACAAAACGGGCAACACTGAGCATCTAAATATATTTGTAAATAGAACTTTTCAGTAATGTAGTGAAGCACGTTTATAATTTACGACGGCAATTAATTAATTAATTAATTAATTAATTTACGGCAATTAAAATTATTCTAATAAAAATGTGTCTTTCAATACCTTCCGAAATGACTTTGCGAATCTCCAGGTAATACACTAACTTTTAATAAAATGCTCAAATAAAATAAAATACATGCCTCAAAGTTTTCGGTAAATATTGCTATTGTATATTTGCCCAAGAAATCGATTTTTTGCTTGACCAAGTAATCCCTGCATTTTAAAACTTTGAGAATGAGTTCTCAGCCAAGAAACAGAAGTGGGATGGAAATCAGTTTTCTTCTTTCCAGCAGATAAGATGTTCTTATATGTCTGTGATGTGACCGGAAGTTGAAACCCTTCTCCCGTCGGCCATTTATGGCCCATCCAAAACTGAAACTCACCGTGAACATTTTCACAGGTATTTTCCACCCCGAGATTGTGCCACATTTAATGCCATTCTTTTCCACATTTCATAACACGTTTCTTTGTTCCTGCAACTCCTTTGTTTTCTTCCGTGATAAGCATGTACTCCCATTCTCTCATCTCATCTCTCTCTCTCTCCGAGAGAGAAATCAGGTTCCGAGACGATAAGCTCGAGAGTTTTGGAGCATCTGCTTTCTTGGCTGGGTGCATTCAGAGTGCATTTAACCACCGCCACTTCCACCTCCACCAACCAACAAAAAGTCAGCTTTTAGCATCTCAACCTTTTTTCAAAAAATATAAAATTTTGTCTTGCTCCGCACTACCGCCGTTCCGAAAACTTTTGAGAAGAAGCTTTTTTTTAAATTCAATGCTTCATTTTTTGGGTGGAAAAACACATTTGTGATGTGGTGTGCACAAGGTATGGAGAAACATCTGCGGGCTGCAGTGGGCACGAGCCACAAAATACCTAGGTATGTACATAAATACACGAGAATAGGTACATATGTATGTATGTTCTCAGTTTTTCGGTTCTCAGTTGCAACCAGCAACCAGGGGAAGAAGGAAAGGATGGGAAATAAAACCGCAGAAGAGGCAAATGTGGAGCTTTTAATGTGAATTAAGGAACCGGTGTCAAAGTCAAAGAGTTAGAAATGAGGAGAGCAAAGCTGGCATCCGGGTGGTGCTTTTTATGACGTGTGTGAAGGTTGATGCTGCCGGATATACTTCATATTTAGGAATAGAGATTGAAATATTGTAATTGAGAATTAGCTAAAATTTAAAAATTAAGTTTGGATTGGAATCGGGGAAGGCTGAATTGGTAAATACTGGTAAAATCCAGCAAACACCCTTTACAACGTTCGGAACCTAGCTCCTTGAAAAACTGTTTAGAACTTCAGTGCCATATACGCAATGTAAAAAGTGCCACAATTTCTTTGGCTTGGATAATATAAGGTAAATTCCACCGCTGGGGTAAATGTAAGAAAAAATCTATTGGTAGGGCAATGTGGGAGAGAGTCAATGACTGGGGAAAACTGGGACAGGCCCAATTGGTAGGACAACGTGGAAAACATCCAATGGGTAGGGAAATGTGACACAAATTCAATGCCTGGGGCAATCTGAGACAAACTCAATGGGTAGGGCAATGTAGGACACATTCAATGACAGGAGCAATGTGAGACAATAATGTGAGGCGCATTTAATGGCTGGGGCAATGTGAGACACATGCAATGGTTAAGGAAATATGAGACAAACTCAATGGATAAGACAATGGGAGACACACTCAATGGCTGGGGCAATTAAATGTTTGGTTTCTGTAGTTTTATAATTTGCTCCTGGAAATATCTTTTTCCATCCCTTCGAAAATAAACACGTTGCTTGGAAAACTCTGACGTCGATTTGAAAGTATTTCAATTTTTATTATAATATAACTTGTATTCTCGAAAAAATCAGTTGGATTTTATATCCATGAAGAAGAAGGTGTGCAAATGAATTCTTTAAAAGTCCATCTTTTCCAAAACTTCCCCCTCCATTCGGAGCTTTCTTTTTTTGGACATCGTTACATCGTTTCATTTCTCTCTTCATAATAATAATTCGTTCGTTTGTGTTCAAAGTCAAAGCAAAGTGCAAATAAGGCTTTGATCTATAGTAAAGGTGGATCCTCGTTTTCGGCCCATCTGCTTTTCCTCCGCTCCAAATCGCTTTCTCTCCTGTATATGGTCAGCTAGACCAAAACGAAGTCATTCTTTGGCTTCTTGTAGGAATGCGATGCCGTCTTGTCCTTTTTCATTGAGATGCGGCTGAAGTCATGTGGGTGCCCATTCAGACTGAGGGAAGACTGTCTTATTCTGTCTTATTATGAAATTAAAAACATCATGTTAGAATATGGCACAAACCAAGAGTCAAAATTATAAGTGGGTTGTCAGCAAACATTTTTTTGTGTGCGACAAGCAAAGTTTTTCATTTGCCAGGCGAAACATTAATTTTAAAAGGTAGATTGGGAATGAAGCGTTGAATTGACTGAATACTGAAAAAATGGTATTAGGATTTTGTAGATTTTTTTGGAAAAATGATATTGACAAAAATTGGAACAAAACTGAAATTTCCCTCATTTTTCAGTGTTTCACACTCGTGAGGATATTGCTGTAAGGTATCTGTCGATTTTTTCCCGGTAATTTCCACTTCATGTTTCAACCTGGTGTAGCGAAAGACAACCATTGAATCTCAAATAGAAATCTCAAATTTCGGACACATATTTATTTCTCCAAATTCACAAAATTTCGCGCACCATTACTTCTCGGATTTCCAGTCAATAATTTATGCTCAAAATATTTTTCATCAACAAACACAATTTGACTTCGCTCATCTGCTGCTATGGTAATATTCCAAATATTAGCCAAAATTGGTTTCAACCCGTTGAGCTATCAAATATCATGGAAGATGATTACAATTTTCGATCCCAACAAGTTTTTTGTTTCATAAATCAAAATATTTCAAAATAAGCGTTTCTAGACTACGTTGTGTTCTTTTACTAAATAAAATCACCCGACACTTGGAGCTCATCCCCTGTGGTTGGGTGAATCGTCATCAACCTAATCCGATTCTTCAACCGGTCCATATTGGCTCAACAACACTAGCAGACCTCCGTCAATTTCCTTATTCTGTATATCTTTATCACAAGCCTAAGATTATCTCCCTGGTTGATTTTTATGCTCTAATTATTCACTCGTACGATGATAGCGTTGACATTTTTCCCAGTCAGAACTTTTTCCCATCTGGATGTTAGATCCAAGGAAGTCCACGCACTATACCAAAAAATTTACTTCAGAGTCCACCAGATTGCTAGAATTGCCAAGAGTTAAATGCATTGAATTATCTGTCGCAAGTCTCAAGTTACCCCAATACAGTGTTCTTTATATTTAATGTTAACCTGATTTTGTCGAATAATCCTTTTTTCAAACGAGGTATCGAAAACTAAAATTTAGCTTGTTTTTAAGAGTGTCACAAAGACAAAAAAGTACAAATATCCGGCTAAGTTTACAGTGCTGCTCGTCTCGTTTTGGAGCTACTCCATGAATGGAGCTACTCCCGTCATTTGAACGGTGACATTTAGGATTTGAACAGAGTTTTTGTAAATTGCAGGTTTTCAACCTCCACTATGGCATTTTCTGGTCTATGCGAATTAGTGTAACGCATCTAGGTACGCGAACTTCAGCGTCGGGCTTATTTGGAATGTTCTTAATTAGGTAAATATATTGGATTTATTGTTAAGAAAAATCCTGTTGTCAGGTAATATTATCTACGCAGCTAAAAATTTAATTTGAAGAAAATGGCGCAAATTTTTGGAATTTCCCTATGAACCTGGGTTTACCTGGGGTTAAGTAATGACACACGGCTCGTTGACATACACGGGTTTAGCAGGCACCAACCATTAAACGATATCATTTTCAAATTTTCCACAAAAATTGGAGTCAAATGGTATTTGCCACAAGTACTCTTTGCATATGTGGCGACCTTTTATGACCATTTGCCGTTTAACAATGTCGGTTTTCAAAAATCTCACCGTACAACCATCATTTGTCTCACCAATGTGGTAATTTCAAGACCAAATTTTTTTCAGCGATGTATTTGAATATTTGTGACGATTACAACGTTACTATGAAGGTCCTGACCGATAAGCCCCACAAACCATTCAATTTGTTCAACGGTTACGGGGAGTCACAATGCCAAGTTTCGTGGACATCGGTTAATCCCTTTAAGCGCTATCGTGCTCACGGACGGACAGACAAACAGGTTTAAGGGTGATCCATAAAGGACGTCCCGCTAAAAAGCCGTGTTTAAACTCCTCCCTTCCCCCTGGTACACTATTATACATGGGTAGGATAGAACATTGAAAGCATTACAGGATATCCGTCACGGACCTCCCCCTCCCTCCCAGAGTATGGCATTCTTTATGTATGGCCCCTAATCAATACTTCTCTCATCGCTTCAGCTGTGTAATGAAGTCTATTTATCCCTCACACTAAATTTGGATCATTGTGGGCGGAAGTTTCAAAAAAGTGACAAGTTGAGCAAACTCTTTTACCCAGTCTCACTTCAGATTACATTTTTACATTCAACGATGATCTTATGCGTATATTTATCCACTTAGCTGAGTCTAGGAATGCATTAGGTCTCAAACATCAGACAACAGATGCATGTCCATAATTGGGATTACTCTCCAATACTCATTCGTCTTTTGATGAAATGAGACAGAGATTGGTTTGACTTCCTTTTGGAACTTTGGGGGAAAATGGAACAATACCTGGATTTCGATGGACATGTGGTATGTGAGAATGAGAGAATGCTTGACGAGCATTACTTGCGTAAATATGTATATGGGAAAAACGCAATGGAAAAAGAAATGGAATGGTAATGATTTCTTCGCCTTTTCTAGAATTTTGGACCGAGGGAGAAGATTAACTCTTCCCCAAATACGGTGTCTGAGATTTGTGTCGGGTGGGGACCTGGACGAGGAAAAACGATGAGAGCTCCAAAATGAGAGTACGAAGTCATGAATGAATGATACATTTTAAATTTTAAAAGCTTCCTTCTCAAGCACGTCCGAATTTGAACTATGGAACTCGAAAATGCCAGATTTGTGGAGAATCTGCTACAAATGATAAATTTTTTTGAAATCGAAAATATTGGGCATGGCAACGAGTTTGACATTTGAACCCCTGTAACAAAAAACTATGACTTAAGTTTTCGTAACAACAGACTCAAATACGACATTCATTCGAAATGGACATATGTGCATATGCATTTGCATAAAAAGAAATTCTGCCCGGGTTACAAACGGCTGGCAAAAAATGTAGTAAGTTTAATTAGATTTTTTTGGAGGTGTAATGATTTAAATGATTCAATTAAACTACGCCCCAGTGCTTCACCACATCATCATCATCAATAAATGTTTCTTTTGAATATTGCTCCCATAGTTCCCACTAACACTGGAATCTTGGAAAAATTTGGCTGGTAAATATTGGTAAAATCCAGTAATTATTATTTTTGGACGTCCAAAACTCCCATGCTTTATAGGTAAGCTCTTGGAAGGGAAAGAATCAAACAAGAAAGGCATGTTGGGAGACAAATAATGTAATGCATTAAGCACATATTTTGGCCATTTTTTGGCCATTTCGACCTTTGATTCCCGGGAAAAACCGTTTTCGCTCTCCCTGAAAAAATCATTTGGTCGGAAAATATCCAGCACAAGTCTCCATTAACACCACGTCTTTTCCATATGTGTGGATTTTATAATAATCACATAATTTTACTAGGTTCAAAATGGTTATAGTCGATATTTTTGCTTCACACTGCCCCAAACTATGTATGAAAAAATATCAGCACAGGCATCTCCGCACCAGGAACCAATTGCGATTTAAATGGAGTCGCATTGTTTTCACAATTTAAACTATGAATTTTTATATACGCCAAAATAACAACCAATCCTAAGTCATACCTTTTTTTCAAAAAAAATCTAAATAGATTTTCAAAAAAACAAAACAATTTTTTCAACATTTAGTGTGCATTAGTCAAACATTTCCAACTTTTTATTACTTGTTCCGCGACTCGCTCAATACAATGCAGTCACAAGTTATTCCATTATACAATTTGTGTAAAATTAATTAACTACTTAATTTCTATTTTTGTTTCATACAAAATGGTACAAAATTGAAAACTTTGATATGAAATCAGTGTATCACAGAGGTTCATTTTCTAGCATTATTTATATGTATATATAGCTTCACCCGTGCTCCTAAAACATTAATTTGTCATTAAAAGAGTTCATTCTTTGTCTCGCTTTCCCCGTCTTTTACTCCAATACAATCCAGAGCATGGGAACTTTTTTTTGCAATTTTTAAAAATTGCTCCAATAATTTGTTTTTTCATTTCGCATTCCAGTTTCTTATGGTGCCCCCGAAGTATTCAAGTACTGGCTCTAGCGTCCATAATTATATTTCTCAAATAGTTCACTTCCAACTCTCTCCAGGAAATCGTGATATTTTACTGGCAGGCACTAAACTACCTCAAAAAAAACAGTTACAAACTTTGGTTTCGGAGTCTCACATTTCAGTTTAAAGCACTTTTTCCTCAGCGTTCAAAAGTATTTGAAGAAGATTTCAACACAATTTCACTTTGCTCCTTGAATGTGCTTATGTTGTCACTTGTCATTCTGTCAGGCTGGATTTCTGTGAAAAAATAAATGAAAATTGTTACAACTTCAAATCAGTTTCAAAATGTTTTTCAATGAATAATCTACATTATTTTGCAACCTAAATAACTTGCTCATTTCATTTTAGCTCAATTAAAAATGAATCACTAGAAGCCCGAAATACAATATAAAGTTTGACCAAAAAAGTGCATGAAGATAAACTTTAAATTTATGGCAAAAAGTTGGATTGAAACCCGCATATGAAAAAATGGGATTAGTCATTTAAGAAGAGTTTCGCGTTTTTTCCTTTGCTACAGGTATTACGTAGTTTGATGAAAAACAACGTTTATCCCGGAAAAAAGTCCAATTCGCTAAAAAATGGGCAAAACTTCCGATGAATGCAATGCCTTATTTGTCTCACAATACCCCCAGCTATTAAGTTTTTCCCATTTAACCTACATTGCACATATGGCATCGGAATTCCAGACAGGTTTGGACGTCCAAAAATATAGTTACATCAGTCAGATTTTACCGGTGTGTACCAATTTTTCACGCTTTCCCCAATTCCATCCCCACGAATAATACATACTATTTAATTCACCAGATTACGCAACATCACAACCGAAAACAGGCAATGTGGAGTTCGTAGACGATCTATTTGGTCTGAAAATTAGCATAATTTACGAGTTTGTAGTTGATAACCGAAAAATCAAACCAAAAGCTGTATTTTGAGATTAAATTAATTTCAAGCGCTTGCCACGTGCATTTTTCATATATTTTAAAAGAAAGTATTTTAAACAATCGTTTTTTTTAATTTCTCTAATGTTAAATACGTAGACACTAGACACATCTGCTTATTATCATTTCGCAAAAAAATCAATCGAAATATAAATGAAATTTTCCCAAATTTTCAAAACAAAATTCTACCTGAACATATCCTTCGAGGAATTTTGCACACGGCTCAGTCACATTCCCATTCGGACTAGGGATCGCGCTCAAAGGCTGTCTTTGATAACTCTGCTGGTGGAAATACATCTTTGATGGTAGTGGTGGTGGTGGTTGAGATTGGGATGTCTCCAAATCTCCGTCGTTGTGAAACCCTCCGCGAACATCTTCCTGCCCAACCTCAAATGTGGGTATCGCCGAAAATCCAGTTGTCTGGAACAGGACTTGTTCGGCTTCCCTCGTCTCATCATTATCGTTGTTTTGTAGATCCACGGGGAGACAGTCCAAGTCGTCTCCGTCACACGGCGGGAATCCTAACGTCTCCCGGAGATCATGGATATAATCGATGACGTTACTGATCACCTCCAGGTTAGTTAATCTGTACAAAAAAACAAGAAATGGAAAAAATAGTTAAGCCATGTAGTTAATTGGCCAAAATTGGCCAAATTCCCGAGGACACGATTCAAACTATTTTTCGTCCTCAAAAGGATTATTCGTCTATCAACTGTCAAAATATAATATCAGCTTTAAGTGTCTAAAGCATAAGAGTTTTTTTTCATTTGTGATGTCAGAAGCCCCCCTTTTCCACAAAAATTTAAGGCCAAGCTTAACAAATCTCTCGTAACTTGCACGCCAGTACTTTTACTCGTTGTTCCAATTATTATTCGTGTTGCGATTTTGCAAAAACGCACTTAGAAGCGGCCAAGATTTCGACGGCAAAAATGTTATTTACCACTAGTTTTTAGTATGAATTTTAAATTCTGTATTTTAATACTAAAGTCCTTCAAAGGTTCAAGGCTTCGTGATTCTGCTATTAAATGACTATTCCCATAGCTAATTGATTATATGAACACCTACGTTTTAAGTAAATCCCGATACAATAAAGTTACAATTGACAGTCTCCAGAGTCTGCATGTAAAACACGGAAAAACTGTTTTGAAAAAAATTTCTTGCTTTTCGTGAGAAGCATGTAGAATGTTTGCCTTTCCCTTAGACATTAGATGAAGAGAACAAACAACTGCTAATTTTGTTTTTTTTTGGCAAAATACTAGCTGAGAGGAATTTCCTACTAAGGAGTTACTATTTTTGGAATTGATTAAACCAAGAGTTAATCAAATGAACTACTGGCTGCAATTTTTCGTCGTGATTTTGCAGCTTAAAATTTATCCTGTCTTGCATTGACATATGAGGAATGCGAAATATAGGAAATGACAAAAATTCATCTAAATAGTCCGGGAATTGTACACTTGAATGCAGATTTAATCTTGATTTTTTAGATCCGCACCAGCTGCAAATATTATAGTTAAAATTATTTCCTAAGCTCCGCTCCAATATATTTTAATGGTTTTAAACACAAAGGAATCTGTAATATTCCATGTAACGAAAAACAAGTCGATTGCTTGCTACAATTTTTCTCTGACATCTGATACAAAAACATTTTCGCAGATTTTTTTTTGCAAATTTCCTTTCTTTAAGTACTAATTTTTTCGTCTCCAAATCCTATTCTAGTCAACGTACTTAAACTTGTCGAAATATTTTTGTTTATTTTTATTTTTTGAAATCCAAGTCTTACTTCTTGTGTTTGGGCATGAAGGGCACCAGCTCTTGGAGCTTTTTCAAGTACTCCGTTACTTCGGGTGTGTCCTCTTCCGACTTCTCGCTTCTCTTTAAGTTACCACCCCGAGTATTATTTTTGACCTTATGAACACGGCCCGAATCGGCCCGTCTCACACCTCCACCACACATATTCCCACAGGTTAATTCGATTTGTGCCTTCATTTTTTCCTATCTTAGAAGAACCACAACTCCTCCAAAAATTCAAGTAAACTTCCACACTCACACTTGAAATGAACGAAACCTAATTATTTCTCAATTTCAACGTCACTCAAAAAGTTTATAAATGTTTTTGTATAAATTCGTTATTTGTAATTTTTTCGTGCTGGATAACATATGCAAATCTTCGGAACTAAATGTCACATGGCTTTCAAAACCTCTTATACATATTCTAACTCCAATGTTACTGAAAAATTGTAACAAACAAAAAACACGAAGGGTCAAGTTCTCTCTTCAAAAACTATAAAGCTCAATAATCCACAAGCAAACTTCAACATATGCAATTTTATTTTTATAAACTTTGAGATTCACGAATTCTGAACTTTTCCTTACTACAACACAAAACTCAAACAATTTTTTCCTCTAAAATTCCTCCTCTTTTTCCTTATTGCGCAAGAACCTTCGTGGCTGAGAGCTCTCCGGCAACTGAACAATGACGATTGTTGCTCTGCTCTTTTTTCCTTCTCCCATCTCATTCTCCTCGTCTTCTGAAGTCTGAAGAAGGAGGCAGATGCTCTTCTCTCGCTTTCTTCACGCTGCATGCACAGATGGGCATAGGGCAACTGGGATGGATCATTCTCATGGATGGATCCTCATTGAGAAACCTCAAGTGAAAAAAAAACATTTTCATTCATTCATTTCCCACTTATTCCCATCGTTCATCGTTCATCGTTAGCACCAGAAGCAACAGCAGCAGAAGGAGCAGTACCAACTGCCACCACCACCATCATACCTAATACCAAATACGATCTTAAGTTGTAGGTAGTCCATATGTTTCGTTTTTTATTGAAAGGAAGACGATTTTTTTACTTATAAACACATTTTTTATTAGGAGAATATTATTACGTAACTTTCGGTTCTTGGTGTTTGCCAAACCCATGGATATTGTGCATGAGGAAAAGCGGCTGCGGCTGCCTGCTTTGGCCAAGCTGGGAAAAAGTGAGTGTGAAATGTTGTAATAATCTCAAAGTACAAAGTAAGTATCCTTCGGTATTTAAGGGTAAGGGTAAAGGTAAGGGTACATATGTTTTGAGGAAAGGGATGAAAAGGAAAAAGGGTGCAGAAGGGATGAAGATGACTTCACCTTTGCCGTAGAAGTCAGCTGCTGAGAATATTTTTTATGAATAAAATATTGTCTTTATGGTTGCCGTCATGAGAAATGAGAATGATAATTCGGCAAAGGAGAGACAATTGCGTCAGAGAAATGTCAATACAGTATTTTTTTTAAAAAATAGACCATTTTTAATTGCGCACTTTGTCGCTTAGCAAGCAATGGGAGGGATCTGAAGGCTGCAAATGAAAATTATACGGAAAATATTTGCTATCCGCTATAACAATGCGTGCTATGCAAATGCTTGGACCCTCCGGAGAGCGGATAATTAAATATGTCCGATAATTTTAACGATTTCAAAAAAGTATTTTCCTGCAAAGACGCGCTGCTGATGACTTGAAATTCAGAATTTTTGGATGAGAAATTTTTCATTAATGACACAAGTTTTTAAATTTCTGCTTCCAATTTTGAAACTATTATGCAGCATCGCTGATATCGTAAATATTAAGTTTCGTGCACTTTTTTCTCATGAACTTTGTATTACAATGGTAAAAGGACTAAGTGTGACTTATTCGGCTATACCGGAGCGATTCGGCTTTTCTGAAGTAACTTGCATTTAGATTTTCAAAAATTATTTTCGGCTTGTATTTTCTTTAAATTTTTCCTTGCAGATAGGAAATTCTTGTGATTTCATCTGATTTCCTTAAAAATTCTCCCTAACTTGTGTTTTTAAAATTCCGACGAACTAATCGAGTTTCAAAAATATTGCTGGATTGCGAAGTAATAAATTAGAAGCAAATGTGTGTATATTTCGCAGACCATAATTACGAAGACGGGGTCGGGACAGTTTGATTTTCAGATTAGTAGAGGATAAGTACTTTCTTATAAATGGATAGTCGTGCTTTCAAAATTCCAAACTTTTTTTCGGAGACACGGATGTGATTGCAAAGCGATAAATAATATTACCGTATACTATTTAAGATGACGCCTAAACTTGTATCAAAATTATCTGGCAATTTTCACATCAATATCAGATAACAATCCACCAGTATGCTCAGGTACATAAACAGAGTGTTTCAAAGATCTCGCTGTACCATTTTGTAACCAAGGATTTTGAGTCTCAGTTTCCAAAGGTTTATGTACGATGTATTTAAATGGTAGAGTGACACCTTCGAAACACCCTATATTTTGAACCGACAAATGTTAAAGCAAATTTAACGATTTAATTCTGTTTTTTCGCATTTAAAGTTGCCATCGCCACGGTCAGGTTCCACGAAAACTGCCCTACCGAAAACTGCCAGGGCGAAAACTGCCATACGAAAACTGCCAGGGCGAAAACTGCCAGATACG
>JAHZMY010003709.1:0-10782 GCA_027743915.1 Seira sanloemensis
CAAATTTCAGATTATATGTAATTTTTTACGCTCTTTCAAATGAGCTATTGATCGCCAAAATCCGGCGCGGAGCGGTTCGTAGTACCTCATTGTTAGTTGAGAGGGAGGTAGCCTAGTGGACGGCTGTATTTGAAGAGGACCTACTCACGTCCCACAAAAGTGTTGTTTGGAGTAGGAATTTTATCTTGACGTCCAAAAGCAATGACTTTGAACCAGGAGCATTTATTTACGTGGGTGTGCATTAGGATGGTCCACACCCGAAAACGCAGAGTCCGCTAGCTTTCCCTTGCCCCTGCTTCTGTATTTCGATATCCCTTATCATTATTATGGGCCTTCGTGCAGAATATGTCCCCATTTTCTGATGTAAATAGGAAAAAGGGACAAGTTCAAGTGACAACTTGTCAACATCAGGACGAAGATTTCTGTCAATGCCCCAAGGATGTTGACGAGTTCGATTTCGTCAACCAATCAGTCAGCATCCTGAAGAGGCACGCTGTGTGCGCTGCATCCGATCTTTCACTCATCCGTTTCAACAAGTAACCTTTTATTCCTTTGGTCCTCTTCATTGAACGGGCGAGCGGGAACAAGGAACACATTTAGACGGTGCGAATGCTGGCTGATCATTTCTAGACTTGGGTTGGTACGTGATTTCTTCGCACAAGGTTTAATGTATATTTCAAAAACTTGATCTTGCCGAAAGCCAAAAATATATCAATGGCTTAATTGTTAGCAAAAATTTATGGCGGAATAAATTTTCACGCTCTATTCAAACTAGAAGAGCTTTGAAATACATTTGTTTGACCAATTTAAGCAAAAAATATTGCTGCTTTGGTTCTCTATTTACTCCATTTACTGCAACTTGCCGCTCATATCCATATTAGAACAAGGTTTTTGTTGTTTCGTGTTTTGGCAACGCAATCTCATGCCTCACCCTATGTATCATCTCTGACTAGTTTTCTTTTTCGTTTTGCAAAATCCGTCTTTGTGAGTGAATTCGCCTGTTCTACATATTACGATTCCGCCTTTTGCGATTTCTCTGTGACCCAATTTCTCCGCAATAATCGCTCTCTTTATTTTGTTGGACGCATCCGTGTTATCACTCAACTTCATATTTTTCCCTACAAAAAACCACATATCGTTAAATCGCCGAGAGTTTGTCGGACCTCATTCCACTTGCATGAAGCGCCGACGACACTGAAGCATTGAGCAAATTAAGAGGGACTCTGCAAAGAGAAAAGGAAACAAAATGGCAAATATAATTTTTGGCCGACCAATCCCAATTACGCAGCCGTAAAAGTATCGTCCCCCATCTTTCACATTTTTCCTACGTCCCAAGTGTCAAAGTCGTGTGTTTCGCAATCCTCGTCACTTGCAATCCAATACTTCGAAGTTCTAAAGCAGAGTTAAAAAAGATTTTGGTTGAAGTAGAATGGACTGCATCTGAAAGCCATATCAGACGAACGAAACCACATCCACTGGTAGCATTGCTACCTGACTGAGGTGACTGCATTCTATCGTCGTTGTGCTCGCAAACCACAACACTCATTTAAAGCCGACGCCTCTCTCTTCCCTTTCATGACCTTCGAGCTTATTGTCACATTCCCTAACCTGACTCAAACTTCAATGTCGCGTAAATGTGGCGAGAAGGAGCAAAAGTAAACCGCAGTTCAACATTGACAATTAGTTAGACATTTAGTTCCCAGTTCTACTTTCCAACCATGCAGCATGGTTCCTGACAAACGACGAAGGCACCGGCGGCTCCTGAGTGCTCCTGAGAAAAAGCTCGGGCGTAGAGGCCTTTACACAGCTCAGCCAAAGAGGAAATCGTTGAAACAGGCTAGCAATGCTGCCGAGAGGACGAGAAACGTGAAGCCCGGATAAGGTATCTGGTATCACCGCATCTAATACATACTCGGCTTCGGAAAGACCTTAACCCGGGCCTCCTCAATGTAGCTTTCGTTCGGTTGAATAGGCGAAGGGGTTTGTTGTCTTGCATTTTTTCAGTTGGTTAGGACGGGGATATCTTTTTGCGAATTCTCCAACCCTTGGCCAAAAACTTTTGTGGCGAGATAGAGTGGACTACTCCTCTCCTGATGCGTGTAAAGTGACCTGATAGATGCGATTCACTCAGATCATTAAGATTTTTAATAGCTATTTTCACCTTTTTCAACGCACAGTTGTTTCAAGATGTGCGAGTGGAAAAAGTGAGGAAACGAGTTCGCCCTTTACCTCTCATCCAATTAAAAATTAGTAGAGATCTGCTCGTCAGCCATTGAACTGGGGAGAGTAAGCTATCAGAAAGTCATCGGTGTGCGCAACACGCTTCAGCGGCTAACAGATCCCCTTAAACGAAGGGCCTAGCGCTTGCTCTATAATTGCCCCTTTCAGTAGCAAATTCATTTAGGAAGTTGCATGCAGCCTCATCATCAGCATCCTTGTCTCGCCTGGCTGCCACTCGAGCAAAAAATACGAATAAGATGAGAAAAATAGCATGTAGCCCTTCTCTGTCGAGCCCGCCACTAGCACGATCCCAAGGGTGAAAAAGTACTCACAAAATATTTATTTCGTAGCTGAAGCATTCAGCTAGACTTGATTCTACGATGATTGCCTGTCTGTTTGTCTGCACATTCGCTACACATCTCATATGTTGACCAAATTAAATGAATTTTGACACCGTGGTTCCCAACGTTCCGGGGACGAACCGTACTGATTTTCAGCCCTATCGGTCCATCTTGCGGGAGGAGGTAAACGTTTCCCCATGTATTCCATATGGAGTATATGGTGTAATATATCATTCGAATCGTCTTGGCAACGGCAGTATGGATATTGGGTGTCTATGCCACATATCACTTGTCCGAATGTGACAAAAATGTCACTAGTTAACTTAATATGTCAATATGCGACAAAAATGCCATTTGTCGCATGAGTCGTTACATTTCCTCTTTATAATGACTTCATTTTAGCTTCGTTCATATACTTGCCTTATAGCAGGTTTATTACGTGATGAAAACACCACTACAGAACTTTTTATGGTAGACTGTACTGCGCAACGTGATTTCATTTGAGATAATTTTTTTTCGATAAATGATTCCCCTCGTTTTTTGTACCTTCGCCTTTCTACTTGTTCTTGTTCATCAACGTTTTATCACGGAGAGATTATTGGAAAGTGTGGTGAGGCAAAAACAACAAGAATTTTTTGTACAGGAGAAATCGATCATCATTATCAAAATGGTACTACGGTTAGGGGCTCACGCTGAAAGGTGCACAGCACGGTTTTCTGTTTCCACTGCAGAGGCCAGGTACCTTTGTCATCGTGGAAGCAGCCCATACTACAAGCGTCATATAGTTTTCATGAAATTAGAAACTAAAAATTTTCAAGCCACTCTTTTTATGTCATTAGTTTATTAGGATTTGCTGCTGCCCTCATTACACCTGTTCAATTGCAAAATGGAGAGAATGCAAAGATGTGCCAGAGTATGACTGAATGTCTGACAGTCATTATATGCAGTTTTGCGCAGCGCAAATAAGGAACCAAACGTCGTCTCACGTCCCCCCGAACAGAGCTTTTTGAGGAGGAAAGTGAAAAAGCCTGTGCAGAGAGGCCGAAGCTCAATTTGCTTCAGAGAGAGACGGGCTTTTTCTTGTGCATTGTCAGAGCTGCTTTGCCTCACTGAAACAAGACGATCGAATGAAAAGCATTACTGTGTTTCACTTGTGAAACCGGAGTTTCGTATGACGCAGCTTCCGCTTGCAAAAGTAGAAATGTGGCACATGATCTGAACTTAGAAGGACTTCTCAAAAAGTTTTCATGTAGAAGCGCAAAAAACTTTTTCCTCTGCAGACTTAATATTATATAGTGCAGAAAACATGATTTACCTGCTTGGGCGCTTTTTTCTCGAATTGCGGAATGTGTATTGCAGTGAGCGACTACACATTCTTTTCATTCATCTTTTCTCATTTCAGTCGGCATTGTTTTTTCTTGCCCCCGGCTCAAGGTGTTGGTCAGGGGTCGAGAACAATTTTTCGTTGAGCAAGAAACGAAACCACGATCCTCTTGGGAGCTCTTGTAATACTTTAGGTGCAGGATTCGCTTTGCCAAACGGTGAGTGTGCTGGGATATACAGAGCTTGAAGGTAAAAAATCCACCATGCTTCACTTGATATGCGTAACAAAGAGGTAAGCCTTCGTTGTGCGCAGAACGTGACTGTAGATTCAGACGATGCCCCTATTTCCATTTTCATACCAATTGTAGCAGATAGCAAAACTGATTTCTCGGAGGGCTCATAATCACATGCACACACCTTGCAATGAATGAACGCAAAGCATGTTTTTAACACAATATTTTGCTGACCACTTGAAATAAGAAAAACGTAAGACCAAGCAAGATCCGTCCAAACACACGATATCCTGCAATACACCACGTCAGTCGAGAAATGTACAGATGTGTTTGGTAGAAATGCTTGCTTTATGTTATGAATATTTGAGAAAGGGCCTACAAAGACTTTTTTACCCAAACACACGCGCTGAAGGGGCTGAGGTCGGGTATAAAGAGATGGTTCGGAGCCTCACAGCGATCACAAAGCAATCGACAGTCGAGCAAACACAACTACCAAGAGAAAAACCATTCTCTCAGGTAAGCGAATTTTATTCTCACATTAGCCTTCCGTGCGTCGAAATAATCTCAACGTTCCTGAAGCTTTTTGATAGAAACCGTTGGCAAGTTCGGAAATCAAACTTCTTTAGAATTACTGACAAGTGCTCGACATTTAGAAAAAGGGACGACTTGGGAGTCCACTCCGGTTTATTTGGGAACTGTCGCTGTGTTCCTAGTCGCAGAGTTGAGTGGCTCCATCAAAGAGAAGAAGTACTTTGCTTGCTGACGAGTTCAGGTTTTCATAGAGTGCACATTTGATTTGAGCATGTAGGCACTCGTCCTTTCAACCGCGTCGTAGTTGCGCGGATTCGTATAAAGTGCCCTTGAACCTCAAGAAGCGTCCAGAATAACGAATGTGTAATTGTGGCTCAGAAGCGTATGTTGCTTTCAAAATTTTACCATTGAATCGAGACTTTTTATGCTTGGGTAGCCCTGGTGAAGAGGTGAATCAGCTTTAAGAGTGCAGGTGTATTTTGTGCTCTCTTACCTATGGGGTGACTTGAGATTTTTAACGTAGTAGGCGAACAGGCCTAGTTAGGAGCAGGCCTTTTTTTAATTAGTTTGATGCGAGAGAGATAAGGCATTCACGACAAACAGCACAAAAAGGTTCGCGTTATGCAGCAGCAAAGATAGATTTGTAAACCTTAAAGAAGAATCTTGTTTTGTGTTCCAGGTCACTCCCTTAGGTGAATCCAGCCGCAAACCAGAACTCTAAGAAGTCGTCATGATGCGTCAAGTCATTTTAGTCGTGCCCTTCGCCTTTCTCCTTCTCGCCGGTGTGCGTGCAGAGGGTGAGGTAAAAGCCGCCGGAAACGAGGAGGCCACTCGAGGAGGCTACTCCCAGCAGTATCACTACAATTCCTACCCAGGAGGTCACGATCCCTACGGTTACACCTATGCCGGCCTTTCCTTTGATTTGAGCACTGGACTGTTCCTCGCCCTTGGAGCCATCATTGTCCTTCTCGCTTTGGCCGCTGGTAAGCTCTCATACCGCCGCTAACCGGCTGTAGTGGATTCGGCGTGAGCGGGGTGATTTTAATGTCATTTTGTATCAATTTGTTCGACGCAGTAATCTACCCACTGTTGAGCAAGAACTCCGGATACGGAGACTACGGATGGAGCGGCAGCCAGTACGGAACTTACCGGTCCCTTAACCTCGCCAGCCTCTCCGAGAAGGTCCTTAATGGAATCGAGAAGCTCTACGATGTATACAACAAAAACCAATAATTCAGGTACGCTGCTATCCTTTTTCTCTATTCGTTGCATACACGACTGCACCCAGCTTCATCGGGACTTTCTGGGACGCACGGCATCCAGCGAACTGCAAAAATCATAACATACGCGAGTGCAATGTTTTCAAATTACTCATGTCTGCATTTTGAAACGTCACTCAGTTGAAACTAGGGATTTTTATCGGTAAAACAATGACAAGATTTGACCCAGTAGCCAACAGTCGCTGGGCTGTCGATGATTCAGACGAATTACAAGGGTATCTCAGGGTAGGGTGAAAAATAATGATTCAAGAAAATTTGTGGAAACTACAGTTAGACCTGCTTCAAAAAAAAGCAAAGTTGCAACAGCATGTGTGAAATCGGTAGGTTTGACTTGTGTAGAAGATGAAGATTCAGGTTCGCCTCACCTGTTTACAGTAGCTGCTCGTTTTTAAAAAGTAGAAAGTAGATCTGGTTAGGCAGGATCTAGCGACCTCACACATTCCCCATTTGACCCATCACCCACTTTTGGCGTGAGTAAGCGTAGGTCGTTCACACAGACTCACCCTGCAGCTTAGATTTCCTGTTCTGCTTTCTTGCTAACGGAGAGAATGAGGTCACTTACTGCAGCAACTACGAAAGGCAGGGAAAAGCGCAGCATACAGAGACTCAGGCTGAGCTTTAATGTGTGCTCAGAGGAGCGTTCACTCTACTCTCTCGTCAACATCTTGCAGCGATATGTTAATGCTCAGAAGGCGCATCAAAGAAGTGCTTTTATTGCTAGCTCAGCTACAGCTTGGCCCAAGCAGTGGATCTTCTTGATCCGCATGTCGCGAGTCAGCAGAATACTTGTAAAAATGCGCAAAGAGGATTAGGCTTCAATAGAGAAAGGAGAGACTATAAATAATGAGTGCACTGACGCCGGTGTGTCTCACCGAATAAACAAGAGTCTTTCCATTCGACAGCTTTCACTGGAGCGATCTAAAATGAACGGATGAGAAGACAAAAAACATGAGATGTCACAAAATTTAGTTGGAAATGGCGCAAAGTGAACTAATTTGAGTGTGCCTTCTGTGTCTCTTTCAGATTGGATTGCCAGTAGCCAAACTTTCTAAATATTCTAAGACGCTTTCATTTTCCTAACTCTTCGGGCTCATCACGGATTTTACCCATGGGCTTTCTCTATACGTCCGTTTGATGTTCATCCACGAATTAAATGAGAATCAGAAACCCCCAAAATCTGCGGATCCTCTTAACTATTTCTCCTCCCTCTCTCACTACTACTACTACTCGCCGCTGTTGTTCCACAAATCATCCGCTGTTATCATTGGATACGCTCTGGTCATCAACATCACTTTTTCAAATTGAATGGTGCAGGCAGAAGAGGAGAAGGCGTGAAGTAGTCAACCTTTCCCTCCTTGCTCCCCGGTAAAAAAGCCTGGGAAATGGGTCAGAAGCTAACGCTGCACGCGACGTCCTCCTCCGAACAGATCTGCACTTAACTTAATAGATAAAATCATCAGTTGCTGGTTGGGATGCTGCTCCTTACTCTCTCACAAATACTCGTCGTACGAGAAGACCATACAATCAATATTTCATTATTTGGACGAACAACGTCACACACAATTAACATATTCTAAGGAAACGGACAATAACTATGTACACGATTTCATCGTCACATCATGAAAATGAAAGGAATCCTTTGATGAGGACAACACTGACGACAAAGACAAAAACAAAACAGACCGATGACAACGATGACGACCTGTGGAACAACACCCATGCTCAAACACAACAAACCAGAAAGCATCGCCTTTCCAAAACGCAGTTGAGGAATGCTTCATTCGAAAGAGAAACGACGGTTGCGACGCGTGCATGGCTTTATTTATTGTTGCCCATATTGCCGCACTCGCCGCTCTCTGTCTATCGCGAAAACACAAAACTTTCTCTCTCTCTGCAGCTCATGTCGAGAAATACGACTACTGTATTTTTTTACAAAGGTAGCCACTTCCATATAACTTTTTGCTAATATTAGTGTTTCCATTGTTATTTTTTTGCGATTGTTAACCAAAGACTGACTTATCGGACAGGTGACATTTTTTGTTATGCGCACGACATAGGATTTATGAAAATAACTAGTTAACAGTTTTTCGCTCGGAGTTCTTCTCCGGCAACGCTGTAGATGTTTTCTGCAAGTGTACAAAATCTCGACACTTGTTTCCAGATACTTAATATCCAAAGCCTACGCTTACTCTTCCGGGCCTCGTTTTTTCTTGTCTCGAAGGAAGAACGGTCCTAATTTAGCCATGAAAGAAATGACCTCTCGACTTACAAACCTACCACAAGTTATATACATTTTAAGTAAAAAGACCGCATACGAACTTAATTTTAAGAAGCAAAGTGAAAGAATATTACACATTTCCCTGGACAATAGATACATAAGGATTTAGGATGTACTGATAGTTTTTATTTATTTTTTGTATTGTGTTGCTCATATTAATGTCAGAAGCTGACTGCCAAAGAACAATTACTATACCTACAATATTTGTACATTTTTAATGTATATGTAACTTTTACCTACTTAACTTACTAAACTACCACCATGTACTTTTACGAATTATACTACTTGACTTCAGGACCGCAACTAACTCGACTCCAACCAAACATAAACGACAACTAATTATATTATCGTGACAATATAAAGCTGACACCCTCCTACTTCCCCCAACGGAACGCGAAAAGACGCCACCCAGTACACACGCTCGAATAATTGTAACGATTCTTCGAACCGGACATTATTACAAAGACATATCCTCGTATTCGTTTACCGGTGCAGCCACCAACACCTTACAGATTTTGAAGGGAACGCCAGTGCTCTGCCCAGGTTGTGCCCACGTAATCGAATAAAGACAGCTTTTTGAAATCCTATTGGATGGACTTGCCATACTGACTTGTTTCTCCTCGACTTGACACTTATATGACTATCGAGTGACGTTCAAGTATACTTTAAAGACTGGAAACTGAGTTTTTCAAACTGTGACATTTTTTTAACTTTTTATATTTTATGTACTCGAGCAATTATTTATAAAAAGCAAAATCTGAAGAGAAACCTTGTTTCCCTCCCTTTGACGTAAGAATCCCACCCTGCCACTCCCGCCCGTATTATCTCTAACCAGAGAACAATCAGCTGTGCTCTCTTTTTTTTGAAAACAGAACAACTCAAAATCAAGTTTCAAATCCATTTCTCTTCTCTCCCCCGAAGTGGAATCCAAGCAAGCGTGTGCCCAAAGACTTCTTGCAATTGGCTTCAATCAATCAAGTGATTGGCTCTTTTAAAGATTAGTACTTTATTTTTTGTTAATTACTTAACTTATTGTTTTTGTATTTGGCCAACCCTTCAATCAATACGGCGGATCAGTGATCATGCCTTTTTTCGGTGAACTTATTAATTTTACTTTATTATTTAATGCTGGCTCATTGTTATGCAATTGTTATAGCTTTTTTGTTAAATAATGTTATTGCTTGAAAAAATTATTGACGATATTTATTGAAAAATATTTTTATATCAATTGATCAGTACTCTTTGAATCAAATAACACAAAAATTATCCTAAACTCTAATGATTTCAAGGCTTTATTCGCGCATGCATGCAATAGTCTGACGATAAGAAAAAGCTGATGAAATTGCAGCTCACCCGATTGGCATGGTATCACGAAAACTCGGGAGTGGAAAACTCGCACTGCGAAAACTCGCATCCGAAAACTCGCACTACGAAAACTCGCGTCTACGAAAACTCGCACCACGATACGTGTTACGATTATGCGATTGCGCACTTTTCGTAATCTCGGTTACCGAGCTAATACACATCCGCGTTAACAGTGCAATGAAACCGTGTAGCAGTTTTCCGAAAGCCTGCTTGCGGAATGAGGTGAATGACAAGGTTACGCATGGGCAGAGTAGGTTTCGTAAGGTAATGGGTATGTATATAAACATCGCAACTAATTTTAGCTTACTCATCAAATTCCTTTCATGTATCGCTCCCATCATTCACGGTGTGCGGGAAACAGTCTGCAAAAGTAAAAACGAGATTTTTTTGCACCAGTCTCCAGCAAGGAACCCTCAAAAGACCATAAACGATGCCATAAACGAAAGGATTTTAGGTTTTACTGTAATTTGTAGTTCAAGGCGGTTCAAATAGCATAAAAATCATAGCTATACAACATAAACTCTAGCTTAGGATGAGTGTCCAAACTTCTCAGAACGGACCTGCTAAAACTAATGTTGCGGACTAGGCATCTCTTCTAATGCCTTACATCCAGGGATTAAACTGGCACCGTCCCGGCCCGTGGAATAGTCAGACAATCCCAGTATTTGCCACATACATTTTGAAGCAGTGCTTTAAATTAGCGTTGTGAACATACTTCTCTCAAAAAGCCAAAACTAGTTGGCCAAATTATTGCATCGCACATTGTGGGCTGCGGCATTGGTAGGTGTATCGTAAAGAAGCGTGAGATTCTTTGCCAAGGGAAAGGGTGGAGTTTTTCATTTAAGTAAAACTCAAGGTTGTAAAAAATTTAAGAATTGATGCTTCAAGTACAAATGCTAATCAAGGTCTGAAGTGTCTGAAAGAGGACATATTATATCTAGGCACATGATACAGTTCAGGACAAAGCAAGAGACATGAGTAACTAGTGTCGACATGAACAATTATAGCTAGTTTACATCATCTCAAGAATCAAGAATCATCTCAAATTCCTTTAACAAAATTCCGCTTCCTGACCCAGAGTCCAGTACATGGCCAACGATTTTTCTGATACTATTGAAGCTAGCGTGCTGATTCACGCGGCAGTCAACTCGGCGTGGACAGTTCTCGGGTCGGGTGGAATTGGAAGGAAGTTTCGTTGGAAAAATGCTAGG
>JAHZMY010003710.1:0-11516 GCA_027743915.1 Seira sanloemensis
ATCTTGATCAGGCTCTTCATCACCGTCACCCTCGTCAATTTCTACTGCTTCATAACCCTTCTGCTCGTTGACCTCTTCTTCTTCTTCTTTCACCTTCACATCTTCAACCTGCTCACTGTCCACCACCCCGTCAGTGGAAAGATCAGCAGGCTCCTCTGGCTTCACCGCCTCCTCCGCTTCGGTCTCCGAGTGAGCTTCATCCAAAACTTCGACAACGACCACGCCGCCTGTGGTGTCTGATTCTAAGTTACCGCCTGTAAATTTTGTTAAAAGGAGTATTATTAGCATGCGTAATAAAATGACAACAATAAATAGGATAGTTTTTTTAAGGTCAGGTGATTATGCTTATGTTTACCCTCGATTGGAAGCTCAGCTTGATTTTCGGTCTCCGGCGTTGAAGTCTCAAGAGATTCGTGGTGCTGGAAATAAAAAAAAATTATTAGATAAAGTACATCTTTGAATATCTTTTCAAATTAAATCAAGTAAACCAAATAAATAGCGACTTTATCTAAAGTTTAGCGTACCTTTACAAGTCGTTCCACCAAAATATTTTTAACCCCCTGTTTGTTCAAGCCAAGACTATCTAGTTCCCGACGAAGGTCAGCAATTTTCATATCCATAAACTTCTTTCGTAGGTCAGCCATTTTTACCTTGCGTGGCAATTTTACTTTCTCTCTGCGGGTTTGTTTATAAAAAGAATTTTTTTGTATTTGCAAGTTTTAAAAAATCTGCTCGATGGGATAAAGAGTAAAACAGTTTTATTTTTTAAAAATTATCTACCAGTAGTCTACCATAAAGTAATTTTAGCCTTAAAAAATGTTTGCACAAAAACTATAACTTGGGCTGTATCCTGCACGACAAATTGATGCAAACTGCAATTTCGCGCCGCAATTTTTTTGAAAAATAAATTTGTTGCGTTCCGGTTCTTATTTACTAAAAAGCGTAAGTAAATGGTTCCCACAAACACATTGTTCCACATAGCAAATTTCATCAAGAACATGAAGTGGCCTGGAGATTTTTGAGAAGACCCGAATTTTTAACATTACAGTACAGGATAGGAATACGGTAAAGATTACATGGACCGGGAGTGATTATGAGCTAACTGGTGCTAAAAATGAGGCGACCAGAAGTAAATATGAGGAGACTTACGCTGAGAGCCGAACCAAAGTGAGTTTTAGGACACTAGAGGTAACGTTGAGGTGAATTTAGTTGGGTTGTTTATGAGGCAACTGGATATAACGTAGACGATCAGAAGGTATTATGGAGCCATTAAAGGTAACAATGAGGCGATCAAAAGTGATTATGAGGGGACTACATGTATTAATGAGGTGACTGAAAGTAATAAACCCTCAGGGGGTCCACGACGATCCACTGGAGCGTCCAGTGATTGGGTGTGTACGTACAAACACCAAAAATTATAAATTTAAGGCTAATATTAATAATAAGCCGACTCGTAGCAGTAATGAGGCTACCGGAAATGATTATGGAGTTGGGGGCGACTGGAGTTGATTATGAAGTATAAAAAACCGAGAAAAAAACTTTACGCAAACGCTTATAGTTGCTCTTGATTTATCAGTTTGGCAACGCAAAGTGTTACATAAACATTGAAATGTTGCACTGGTAAACATTGAGTTTTTAAGACTACATGTGTGATTGAGCAATATTACCTTACAGGATAGGAAAATGCTAAAACACTAAACACAAAGCATAGGGTAATGAGAGGCGATTGCTAATATGTAATTAAATTTTCATGTGGTGACAGGGGGTTACATTGGGGCAACCCGAAATGATTGTGTAATGGCTGGAGTAACCATGCTATAATCGAGCCGTGCGCGCTTACAAATCCCTCTTTTAATGTATTTTCGAGCTACGTACAAAATGAATAACAATTCACTGCCCCCATTCAGGTGACAGGAAGGAATTTTTCAGCCCAATCCTTTCCTGGCTTTTTGGCTTAGCAGGCAGTATTAACTAGTGGGCTTCTGGGCTTATGTTTCTGTTTTCCGTTCTGGCTTTTATTTATTTACTTACGAATATTGAGGGATTTTTTAGTGTTTTGTAGTAACTACATATTATGGTACATATACACATATAGGTATGTAATTATGGGCAAGTTGGGGGAAAATGCCAATCTTACGTAGAGTTTGGAGAAATGTATACCTAATAATATTTTTGCATGCGTTGCCTAAGGAAAAAGCTCATTTGCATTTCATTTCCTTGCTCCATGTGTATAAAGGAAAAATTCGTCAGTTAAAGGCCTATTTAATTTTTAAGTGAAGAGAAAGTTTGCTAATAGTAATAAAATATACTGTAAGCTTGCCTTTTTTTTGGATGAACGACAAGGGAATGATACATACATGCATCTACATATATCGCTCTGGCTCTACTCGCTACGAATCTGCGTAGCAAAACTTTGACAATGACAACGTGCTTTGCGAGGATGATGATGAGATTCTCATCATGAGAACCAAGATTTTCAAAGTTTTTCTCTGCCCACTTGAGGACTGAGCTGCGTGTGCGTGCGTATGTGCATAGATATGCATAAAATGAACCATATATGTATTATTATTAACCCTGAACACGGCGAAGAAATGTGTATTTTTGAACTAACGGAATTTCCGATTATGGGCACAAGATGATGATGACAATGAAAAAAGGTTCACGAGTGGAATCAAATACATGCATGGGGACTTCCTTTAATCCATTGTTTACCTGCTCCGTCCAGACAGTCCCATAAAAATTACGGTAAGGTGCAATGCGGTCGTGCCAGTGTCACCTAGATATCACGTAGGTAGGACAGCTTATGCGTACCGTCTTCGAGGCTCATTAGAAATAAGCACACCTGTTTAAAATGTCTAGTTTCACACGTGGATTTAAAGTTTTAGCAGTGATTGCTACCTTGGCGTTGTTCCTCCCTTGCAGTTTTCAAAGTCCGCATTGTTACATGTCAAAGGTGCTGAAGAGTTCGAATGAGACGCTGTGTGAGCCTGACTACTTTATCTTTCCCGATATCTGGAAGGATCCAGGTTCAGATAGTAGGTACAATGGGGAGAAAACGGTGAACGAGCTGACTCTGTGCTGCCCAACGGCTCCGGAGAAAATTAGAGGTAACGACATTTGAACAATTCATAGATATGTACGCTGTTCAATTGTTACAAGCAGTTTTTTGAAAATGGGGTCAACTGGTTTCAGTGGATGACAAACTATTTTGGTGGCCGAATGAGATACAGCGAGGACTGAGTCGAGCTGTTTTGAACTGCCATCCCTCAAGCATTCCGGGAATTGAAACGATTCGTTTCCTCTTCTACACAAAGTTTGTAAACGTACATTAATATTCTATGCGATATTTCTAATTCCTTCAATTTCACTATGTTTGGAGATTGGAAAAATGAATTTTTGAAGACAGAGAGATCTCACTTGTTTCAGTAATAATAAGGACCCTGATGACTACAGCGAAATATTTATTGGAAACAAGAGGTCCATTCGAGGAATAGGTTTTGCGAAGGACGCTCCCGTCAAAGTTGTAATTCATGGGTTTATGTCGAGTCCATTTGTGGGTCCTGCAAGAGCCCTTCGACATGGTCCATATTAGATCTACTTTCTTTCTCATTTAAAGCTACATATTTTTAAACTACGAATGCATGTTTTTGGTATAACACTATTTTGCTTTTGAATATAAAACAGCATATGCCGACCTACCTACCGTTTACAACATAATAGCAGTGCACTGGGAGGCACTTGCGAATCTCGTGACTGCAACAGACTCAATCTGCTACAACATTGCTTCACAAAGTACGAAGCTTGTTGGAAAACGGACAGCCCAAATGATTGAGTTTTTAGTACGAGAAAATTTCACAAAAATTGGGAACATTCACGTTCTTGGACACAGTCTTGGAGCTCATTGTGCAGGCTTCACTGGAAAGTATTTGACAGTTGGAAAACTACCAAGGATTACAGGTACCGATACCGATTCTTATAATATAAGGTTAGGTTTGAAAATGGTGTATTTTTAGATTTGATTCGATAGGGAAGCGAATGTGGGGCAATTTGATCAGTTTCCTTGACTCGAATTCCCCCAAATTGAAAATATTTGAGAAATATAGTTTGTCTATCCTAAAAACTAAAGAGTAAAAAGTATGAAAGCAAGTCTAAATTTCATTCAAAATTTTCTGTGTATAAAACTTTGACCTCCAAAATCGAAACACTTTGAGACAAAAATGTATTGGGCAAAGTTAGTAAAAACTTAATGTTCTTGATTTGATTCCAATGATTCAATTTTTGAATTTACGGTTTTAGATCCCCAATGTCCATGGGGGTTGTGAGAAAGAAGTAACGACCTTAGAGTACCACTATTTGAATCATCTCGTCAAGTACTATAACCATAGCTCATTTGTCACAAGACTTTTTCTCTTTAATCCAACCTCCAAAAACATAACCTTGTATTACACACATCAGTATTATGACTATGACGTTATCGATCAAATACTATTTCATTTAGCCCCTAACTCAGAGACATCTAATCATGCTCCTTTCCTTTCCACAATAGCCTTTGATCCTGCACGCCCCAACTTTGATCATGTCACTGACTCGGAAAGGGTTCATCACCTGGACGCTCACTTTGTTGACGTAATACATACCGCAACAAAAGACTGGAGGCTGCTAGGCATGGTCACACTGGGATTCATACCCTTCCCAGTGGGGCTTCAAGAGCCTGTTGGACATGCAGATTTCTACCCCAACCGAGGAACGAATCAACCTGGATGCACCGTATCAAAACCAACAATTCCCGTTTTATGCAGTCATGCACGGAGCTACATGTATTACGCAGAAAGTATAAACTACCTTGAAGGTTCCCGACAGTTCCTTTCCAGAGAGTGTCTAGACCACGGCGAAGTTGACATGGGAGCGTGCTCTGGAAACTACAGCGTGCCCATGGGCGAGTACACCCCGCGAGATAATAGCACAAGGAAACTCTACTTTCTCCAGACAAACAAAAGCCCTCCATATGTGATAGAAATATGAATATGGGTAAAGTGTACAAATAGCTTTCATCTTGAACCAAACTTACATGTGTTTGTAAAAGCCATCAGAGATTGTTTAAATGATTGCTTATATTGGTCATAAGTATAAAACAGGCCAATTAATATCTACCATTTAAGCGCAGCATGTCTACATTATTGCATTCATGTTCGGGTTCAAAAACTTCTTTTTAACAGAATTTAGGATGAAAAATCGCAGTAAACATGTTATTGGAAATCTTTCGTTAACGGATTTTTGTTTCTCAAATCTCAACTCGACTGGTGGAAACATGCTTATTCTGTCATCATTTGCACATCATCTGTTCTACTCTAAAACGTTTTAAACACAATATCCCAGACTTGAATAGGTATATGTAAATATTAGAGACAAATTACAATTATAAATTTTGTACGCAAGAGTTAAAGTTATTTGTGAAGCGTCAAGAGTTTGTTGTTGCATGGATAGCCATCTAACTTTCCATTTTACAAGAACACTGCCATATAATAAAGTAATAAAGACTACCTACCTACTTAAGACCGCTGTTTTACAAATTAAAATGTGACTGCAGCAGTTATAGTTTTCTCATTCTCACCAACAACTTAAAGCATACACAATTACAACCGAGAAACAAGATGTGCGATTCCACAAAACTGTCGTACTTGCCTTATAGAGCAGTTGGAAAAATATATTCAATTTGCAAATTCTCGACTTTTCAGATTTCACAATCAACTCACGCCGAAGTTACTATTATATTTTAATAGTAATAGAAGCCGGTAGTGCAGCAATGTTAACAATCAAATTTTCTGGAATAACCATCACGTAATCCAAGCGTATTTCATGCGGAACAATTACAAATCTCATTTACATACCCTTTCAGACGGTGACGTTCTTTTCCTCGTCTATTTAGAAAAGCAATAGGTAAATGGTAAATAAAAACTTTCGAGTTCTTTACAAACTAAAATTATTCTATCAATTAGAAAATTTTTGCCGATAAGTTTGGCGCGGAGCGCAGTGTCTACGAAGCTTAGCCTTCTTCGTTCCAAATATACAAAAACCTTTCCTTCGATCTGGACTCATCTCAACCTGCCATTTCTGTCTCCTCATTTTTGACTCTCACAAAGAGCACACGACATCATCATCGTCCTTCGGTAAATATATGTACATTCGTATCCATATAAGCATTTCATATAAGATTTTGAACACTGTTGAGTATAGAAGAAAGGTGAGCTTTAAAAGCTACAAGGAAGACGATGCATCTGTACACAGACAAAGCCTGGAGAGAAATACCATCGCAACCATCCAATCAAGTCCAGCGAGTCTAGAAGTGGAGAAGAGGGAAAACACTGCTAGACCCACTCGCATTTATGTATTTCACCAAACATTGTATTCTTTATGTGATCTAACACAGTTTGATGTAAACAAAATCCTCAAGTTTTTTGCCTTTAACAATTCTCGTACACACGTGCAGTGAGTCAAGAGTCAGTGAAAAGCTCGCTGTTTTGTCATTAATGTCAAGAGTTAGTTTTTGTTGTAGTTCTTGACAGTTTCATTGTCCTAGTTTGATTTGAAATAATTACTGAGAGCTCTGGTATTTTATTCTCTACGTAGGACTGGGTAATCACTTTACATCGGATTTGTTGTTGTCCAAGTGAAATCCAGTGTAAAACTAGAGACGACATTTTAATATATTTACGATTTCTTTGTTTTGTTTACAGGGGTTGGTTGCACGCATGACTTTGTTGCAGTTAGTCAAGTCAGGTATAATCCACAAGAGATGTAATTTACTATTTGCTATCTATAATTAGCGTCTTGTTTGGCGTTTGTAGCTGCTATAATAGTAACGTTTGATGTAAATATTGTTCTTGGTTGTTTCGACAGAGATTGTTATTCTCCTTCCCTGTCGATTGACGCTTGTGACATAACAATGGATAAAGGAGACGGAACCCTAAATCCTGCTGAAGGTGCCAAAATGTCCAATTGGACTCGAAGGGCAGCTGCGAGGGGATCGACTGTGCAAATATTGATGGGAAGGGAAATGGGGTTCCCATTCTACTCTCGAAGTGGTGACTACATTGGGTGGGTTTTCTCCTGTTTAAAAGTTAAAATCAAGCGATTTTTATAGAGTATTGTGTAAAGAGATCTTTCATTGTCATTTTCATTAAAGTAATGGACATCACTATAAGCACATTGGGCGGCAGATATTTAATTCCAGATCAAACTACACGGGACCACTTCCAATAGATGCAAAACTAGTGGAACTTAAAGAATCGAAAGTGAATCCGAAGTTAAACGATAGGGGAGAAAGCACGTGGAGCCAAATCAAAGTTAAAAGGCAATCTCGTGTAGGTACATTAATGCTATTGTTTCAAATATTAATGCTGCGTTGAGGGCTCGACCGGCAGTTTTCGTTTGCTTGACTCGATTGTCGTTACATTAAAGTTGTACTTACAAATTATGTTGACATTGCAGGTAGAAGTATGCGATGGGTATATATGGGAGAAGAAAAATAATCCGTCCATCGCTGGCATGAAATCTTACACAGAGAAATTTTATGAAGTACAAAGCGACGCAAACAAAGGTTTTAAAGTGAGTTAGGATAATCTGAAAAACAGATATTAGTATTGAAATATTACTCGACCGATGTTAATAAATTCAGCGTATTGTTTTTGTATCAATTTAGTGTCTTGCCGAAAGGAAATGCCAGGGACATTTGGAAAGTTTCGATGTACACCATGGACGAATGTTTAAACCATTCACAGTTCGAAATACTTGCGGCATTGTGACACTCACAGAAGCTGGGTACCTGCACATGTTTGACGTAGTTGAGAAACACTCAACTGCCTTGCAATTGAAATCAACCCTGGCGCGCCCAGTCAGATTCACTGCTTTAGAAATCGAGCAAACGGATGGACGAATGTTTGTTGTCGCAACCGAAAAAGGAATTTTGCGTAGTATTTATACAGTTACTTATCCTCCGTGGCGTATTGAAAGAATTCTTCATTTTGTAAGTTGGTTTCAACAACTACATACATATTCATTTTACATGTTAGTTTTTAAAATGCAAACCGTTTCGTAACACATTTCTTTGCCAATTAAGGAGACTAATTTTCGCACTGAATTCCTGGGGTCAGTTATACTTATTCTTAGGGCTGAATCCGTGAGCATCTTGGACGTTGACATGACGTATGAAAATGCGGAGGTAAGTACACGACTGTTTATATCTCACAAAGGGATGGTCCGAGCAAAGTATCATATTATTTTACCATTTTATTGCTAATGGATACGTAACGACTACATTTCAGCCGGCAGTCATTTTTGACCCTCACAGATACAAATAACTTGCACAGAAAAATCGCTACCGACTAAAATACAAACGTTACATTTTTTAGTGCAGTATGTGACCATCTGCGCCTCGTTTATTGTCTTATTGATTTTGACCAATTTTATTATTGTAGGAAACTGATATCCTTGTCTCGGAATCCCAAAAAGATAACGTTAATTGTGAATTTTGGCCGGGTGTCCATGAAAGAGTGCTGAAGAAAAAGCCGGAAATGCTTGATGCAATTAAAGTGGCACAATCGTTTTTCGGAATTGTGGATGCTGTGTGGCCACCTCTTTTTCTTGCCAGAACAAGCAACCATTTACAGGTAGAAACCAAGATATTTAACACAAACATGTACCTACGATTTTACGATGTTGCTGGAAATTACTTACGTATGTACTTGTATTCCTAACTATTTACAATTTAGATTGGAAAATTTACTGATCATATGCCAATCTGGCAGATTAGCACGACACGTTTCTCCATAAATTCATTTGCTTCGATGCCGGATGGATCCCCGAACGTTATATTCCACGTTGACGACGAGTACAAGTACGTAACAATCAAGCTTTGTACGAATTTTTCGTCATTTTCCCGAAATTTCTAATATCACTCTTCTACCAGTAACTTGCGACGTTGTTTCTCTAGCGACGCATGTTACGCAAAAGCAACGATTATCACTTGATACTTATCTTTTTTGTTGGATCAATGTATTAGGGTTCTTAATATACGAAGAACAGAGACCAACGCAGAATCGCAAAATTCTCACGAAGTTGTGGAGATCAATCCGTTCCTTCCGGATGCACCTATTCGCCCGGCTGTAACTAGTCGACGCTCTCTGCCGATGAGAGCTGTGGCCATCAAAACCCATGAGGCGATTGCAAGATACGCAGAAGCTGACCTGGATCTCCTAGGTGTCACTTATTCAAGCTCACTGGACCTGATTGCAGTCTGCACTGTGGATAGACAAAATCTGCACGTAACATTATACGAACCGAATACACTGAAATTTTATAAAAGACTTCCTTCTCTTAAACTATGGCCCAGAAAGCCTAAACAATCCCGCCGCTGTTACATCCATGAGGAAGAAGACGAAGTTCGAGACAAGGATAAAATCTCAAAGTTCAGTATTGAGTTTGAATATGAGTTTATAAGTGTCTGCATTACTTACACTTGTAATGACATGGATCTCTTCTGCTTCCGAACCATGAATGAGCATTAAGACGGCGCTAGCTATAAAGTTACATTGTTGAAATTCGCCGTTATTTCTTGCATAGTTTTCTTTGTGATTAATTATTAACCAAGCTGTCAAATTGTCTACAGTTTACCAATTTAGGCGTATTTTATATGGGCCCGTTACAGACATTTCGTATTTGCGGTATTCGTATGTGGATCATGTTTCGGTTTTGTCGTAAAACCAACTGCAGAGAATATAATTTTGGCGCAAATATGCCTTTGTGAATTACAGTATAGTAGCCAATATGATTTGGTACTCCTAATTGAATTAAACAATGTAGAACGATAAAATTCTATGTCAAAACTTTCGAATGTGATACGAACGAAGCAATCGTATAAAAGTAAGTGTAAAAAGTTTTCTTTTACATAATATGTATATCAGTCATTTCAGAAAGACTCTGTATAAACGGAATTCAAGACTTGATAGTGTGTCAAATTATATTTTATTGTAGCAACGAGTTGCAAACAGTGAATCTCTGAAACAATATGTATTTGATGTATTTTTCTACAACTTTAAACGTTTTTTAGTAAAAAATTTGCTGTGTTTATTGTTTAGCTTGCAGTGAATGAGTCTTCTACATATTTTCATATAAATATTCGTAAAACTGTAAATGATTTTATCAAAAGTTCCTTTAGCTTAGGGTTTAATTTAGTCGTCATTAAAACCCTTTTAAGTTTTAAATAAATGTGTAGGTACATAATCAATAGAGAATGTCAAAATATAAGGCTTGCCAGCATTAACAATTGGCAGTAGTTAGAAAAAAATGTATTACCGAAACAGGCAGACTGAGTATATAAATATTCTTTAACATAGTTTCAGTTGCGGAATACTATAATTGTTAATCAGTTTCTTTGTTTATGAGAGATGTAGTGCATATACAATCTAACGATATTGACTTTCAGATAGCCGTTAGTATGCAGCATAATTTATTGAGTTTTAATCGTGGTATATATTAGGTGAAATAACAAATTATTTTATATTATAACGTCAGAAATGCTTTATTCTTGACCTTAATAAAATTTTGTTACTGTATATTTTGTATGCAAGCAATTTTTGCACGTATTGTACATACATGTATTCATAATATGATCATTTTTGCACTGCACTCATCATCATCACACATTCGAAGAGATCGCGCCTTCCTAAAAACTTGTGAACCGGTAAACATGGACAAATTAAACTTTATGGTTGGCTTTGCACTCAACTACTACTATTTTAGAAAGTAAGTTCACATTAAATAGATTTCAATTTCAGCGTTTTGGTGTCTACAAATTCATCCCTTATAATTACCACATATATATCAAAATCAAGAAAACAACAGTGACTAAACGTGAGCCGTCCCGGCCTTTAAAAGTAAAAATATCAAATCGATCGATTCTTTTAAAGGATACACTTTTTTGGTAATTATTGTAGGACAATCGAATACCAATCAAACATGGCTTTCAAAATTCTGTGTTTTACAGATACAAGTCGTATCAGTGTATCTTCTGTCAAAACCTGTTGATATTTTTACTAGACAAGTTTCCTATCTTCGTTTTAAAAAGTTGACAAACATTTAGGGCATTGTTTCATTCATTTATAAACATGAGCGTATACTATTTAAGGTACATTGTATTTAAATGTAGAACCTAATTTATTACGTGGCAGCGGAGTATTGATTTAGCCTCGGTGTCTTCGTCTGTCCATGAGCACGATAGCGTCTAAACGGCTGAACCGATTTAACCAAAACTTGGCATAGTGATTCTCCATAACCGTCGGAGGAACTGTGTACTTTTTGGGGCTTATCGGTGAGGGCCTTCAAAGTAGCGTCATAACCGTCAAAAAATAATTAAACACATCGCTGAAGAAAATTTGGTGTCAAAATGACCTTGCTGATGGGAAAATCATGGGTGCATGGCTAGATTTTTGAAAAAGGGGCGATCCATAAAGTACGTAACG